>CALSBZ010040433.1:0-10759 GCA_943591055.1 Gobionotothen gibberifrons
AGAGTGAGAGAGAGAGACAAGGTGTGGCTACCAGGTGACTCAGGAATGTAAATGCAGAAAATAGGTGAGAAAGAAAGCAGAACTGTGACACTTTAACAGATTACCGATTAAATTGAACAAAGAAGACACTGTGCTTTGGTATTTTAAATTATAATAATATGTTTATTTATTACATGACATTAAATACTGTGTTTCGTTCCATAGCCCATGTTCATACTTCTCCTTCTGTGAGGGACACAACTTTTAGGCATTAAAAGTACCTTAAGCAGTTATGAAAGCAACTACTTTGTTACCAAATAATACACCTTACAGACGAGGTGAGGAAATCAAAGGAAACACTTGGAAAATTAGGGCTCATCGAATGGTTTGATGATTATTATGACCCTCTCATATAGTATCGCTTTTATAGTCTTTAGATCTCAACCCAATTGAGCATCTGTGGAAGATTATAAAGCAACGTAGACAGCTTGCTCCACGAAGGAAAACTGTTAGTTCCTCTAGTCTAAATCTGTAGAATTCTACTTGGAGAATCTATGGCAAGCAGTTCTTGCTTCGTGTGGAACAACACTTAACTTTAGGTTGCTTGTTGCTTTCATCCATCCCAAGCTAACATTTTCTGAGGCTTGCCATATTTGGTGTCATCCCGTGGATTACCCAAGAACAACAAGATTGTTGTATCAACATTTGTAGTATACTATTTGTCAAAATTGGTACACTAACCATGCAGCTGTGTTTTTTCTATCCAGGGATGGTTGATTCATGTCATACCCGTCATTACCCCCTGTATCCTGTTTATATCTGCTATCAATACAGTGCCAAAAAAACATACTCGTACATGACATCATATCAACATCTATAATATTGCTGGTACATGGTAAAATACAATGGCTTTGGGAAAACCAAATACTTCAGAGACGGAATTGACATTCTTATTACAGGGCCATCATGCTAGGGTTGGATATCGTCTTCACTAGTCGTCATTCTGATTGAGTTTATTGATTTTAGGTTCTGATTCTAATTGTATTAGGAAACCAAGATAATGTGAGTTCTATGAGCATTGGGGCAATATTTAAGTGTGTAAGGTCACTGTTTATTATGCTGTCTTGGTCAAAGGTCATACAAAACTTCCAGTATGGAAGCCATGGATATGGCTTGGCTCTCACAGCTGAACTGGCAGTGCTGGCCATTCTCATTAGTCAGCTGAGGGAGACCCTTCCAAGGTGAACTAGAGGAGAAAATTGAAGAGCTTAGTGGTCATTTCACAAATACAGTTGAAACAGATAAATGTTTGCTAGTCATCCCTTTCATGCTGAACAATTTATGTGAATACCTCTCCAAGTGTATAGCGTGACGAGAGAGAACATTTTTCACCAGGTTAACAGTTTGGTCATACGTCTCCTTTCCCATTTCCTTGGCAAAGTAAAGTTTGGCACGCAGGAAGTAGCCGACAGGCCACAACCATTCCTGTAACAGAAGTTAAAGGTCAAAGTTGTCAGATGCTACTGAATGGATACAATAAGTGCTGCTGTAGGTACTATTGCTTACTGGGCCTTGATGATAGTTGAAGCCCTTTGCTTGGTTGAAGTTATCATTATCCAGGTAACTGTCATAGATTCCGCAGTTGACCTTGTCACTGTGAAGTAGAAGGAAAAAAATAAATAATCTGTCTTGAATCAATTGTCAACAATCACATCCTAATCTTGCTCTTAAACACAGATTTTGAAAAATGTAGCTCAGACAGTGGTGGAGTCTTATAATAAACTTGATCTACATCAGAGTCGTCCAATCAACAATGGATTACAAATAAAGAATACCATTTGACTTATTTACAATTTTGAATGTATAATACATATATAGTTTTGTCCATTATTTCTAACAGCTCATTCATGAATTTTAGAACAATTAGATAAGAATAGATGATAGAAAAAGACAGTTATGTGAATGTAAAATATATAGAGAGTATATCATGGCATGAAGACCTTTTTAGAGAGGTTTAGCAAAAAAAACTCCACCTCTGGGGCCATTTGGGTGGAAATGGGTGTTTTTGCCGTTTCTCTGGAACCCATTGGTCGATTTTGATGATTGACATCTCTTTTTAACCGTTAGAGCCAATGGAATCGAGGGAACGTTCCACATAAACACACACGTTACCAAATAAGGAGTGAGACGATGCGCAGCCATAATTCCCAAAACAGGAAGCAGCGATACACTCTGGTAGCTATCATTAGCAGCTAATATGAAAACTCAGTTTTTGACATAAAAATGGAATGATGGATTATCAGTAATTTTTTCAAAGTGACAGAGACACATTGGATTAACCTATGGATTAACCTCCAGCCGCGTTTTTCTTGTTTTAATGCCATTGAACACGACTTTTGATCAGAAAACAGCAACGGTAAGATGTTTCTCAGTTTTTGCTCCATAAAGCTCCGTGTTGTGATGTCTGTATTTGCTTCCCATGTTGCGAGTTCTGATCGCTGATGATACGTATATGTCTGGAATCTGTGGAATCTCAGCTTGCTAGTCGATATCTTGTTTGTGCAGTTTGGATAAGTAATAAAGTATTTATACCTAGAGTTCTGTGCTAAGTGCGTTAGCATTTTTTCGCTCAGGGCTCATTTAGACGCTTCTTGTGAGACTTGTGTTTTGTTTTGGTAAAAATGGTTTGTATTGTCAGTTAGCTGAATTTCTTCCCGTTAAATGAGTATGGCACATTCATAGTTTATTAAATGTTAAGAAGCCCTGAGACACAGTTTCGTGAAAAAAAAGCCTGTAGCCCCCGACGGCGGGGGCTCTCAGGCTTAACAGGTTAAGTATGCTATAAAGTTAAGATGTACTATACAGAGCTCTCAAGTCTCACGCATTTGGCGTGAGACACACGCATTTCACTCCATTCACACGCTCACACGCCACACCTTGTATTTCTCACGCAGAGATTTCTTTCCAGGGTACCGCCCACCAAGTTGCGCCGCAATTTTGTAAACAAACTAGTACAGAATCAATGTAGATCTTTCCAATCGAGACGAGATCTCTCTCTGCCCGGTCTGTGTGCGAGGGGGCGGGGCAGTTTACACACACGCAGCTGGCATCCAGACGGAGAAATGCACCGGGGTCGACTGTCTTTCTAGTATCTCTGTAGCCCCGTCCACGAGTAACGTTTCCACGTCAGGTATTATGTATGCTAGCAGCAACACACAGAGTTAACTACATTATACAAACATGGGTTAATGATTAGAGGGAACTGAGTTATTTATTTTGTTAAAGTTTCAGCTATTCTGTTCACAATTCTGTTATCACATTATTTAATACGATTTGTCAAAACATTGTTGTTTCTTTTGATGTGAAATATTATTTATTTAATTGAAATAAAAAGCAATGTTAATTTAGTTCAAAATGTGTTTAGTTAATTTAATAATATATGTATTTTTGAATCAAGTATTCATCTTTATTGTCTTCATTGTTAGTTTCCACATGCCTAAAACAACCTCAAGCTAAACCTAAAGGTTGATGGCTAAATAAGAGCGTTTGAGAAACTGTGCAAGGCATACAGTAATAGTCCGAATAGTCGATTAATCGTTGTATTAATCGATTATCAAATTAGTCGTTTGTTGCAGCCCTAGATGGGAGCCACCAACCCCAGTGCTGAAGGCCTCAAAAACTGCCACCAACACTTACAACAAAAAACACTGACACACACACACACACACACACACACACACACACACACACAAACACACACACACACACACACACACACACACACACACACACACACACCCCTTCACTAAGAATGAAATAAATATGTTTTTATTTGTATGAATTTATGTGTCATTTATCAGATAAGACCACCGTCCCCACCCAAAGCCCCGCCGCTGCCAAAATCTCACTCTGAACTCTGTTCAAAACTTGAGAGCCCTGACTATAAGTTATATTGTCATCTGTGATGAAAGATTGTTAATTAGAAAGTCATAATGCATGCAATGTCAAACTGCTTGCTATAAACTTTATTTTTACTTTTATTAATATTAATCTTGTGTTCTTAAAGGACAAGTTCAGTTGGAAGTGGTACTATTTTATTTACGAAACAGGCCACAAAAATTGGAAAATAGATGTGGTGCTTTCATTTAGTCATGAGCAAAACTGAGCTCCCCCAAGGATATTTAAGTTTTAACATTCCTATATATCCTGTTTATTGAGACTCAGAGATGTTGGTGTGTGCAGGAATATCAAACCCATTTCTATAGAGCTAATTAACGATACATATTTATGATTTTATTTGACTCAATATACTGTCGGTGATGGTGTGATGACATGCGGCTAAATACAGATGCAGCAAACTCACTCAGGGTCCAGGGTCTTCATTCCCAAAGGCCCCAGCAGCTTCCTCTCAGCTATACCCAGAGCCTCCCAGGCCTTCTCCACAGTGAACAGCTCAGGAGCCTGTTCACACACACACACACACACACACACACACACACACACACACACACACACACACACACACACACACACACACACACACACACACACAATTTAGTTTAATGTTTTTCCCCTTAGCCCTTTCCCATTTCAAATGTTCCCCTCCTCGACTCCTCGACTCCTGTCCTCGCGTCTTAGTCCCGCCCACAGGAGATGCGAGCGGAGGAGTCGAGGAGGGGAACCGAGGAGAGAGGAGTGGAGACGTCCATTAATGATGACAGGAGGCACAGCAATACTCTGTCTGATGGTGTACATGATAACTTATATATATATATATATATTTACTTTTAATTAATTGACAGTGTGGTATAATGAGACAATAACTGGCTTCAGATGCGGACATATACACACTCACACACACATATATATATATATATATATATATATATATATATACGATTTCAGAATCAAACAAGTATCAGAGCACTCTCATAATAACGTAACGCTATCAGAGACTGGATATCCCCCCCCCCCCTCTCAATGGGGAAATGAAATTAGGGGCCAAAAGTTGTATTTACAATTATTAAAAGTAAGCAGGAGAAAAACAAACCAACTGAGACCCGTCTATCCGCCACATCGTCTCGCTGCGGGAAACACACTTTGTCAGCGCTGTCATCTGCTGGTGCGTTAAGACCACCTCAGTGTCGGATTTTGGAAACTTGATTTTGAGTTGTCTCATGGCAGTTAGGGTCAAACCAGGGGACTTTACTTCCTCTTGATACCGTCGGTTATTTACAAAAAAACACCTAAATATAGCCTACTTGTTGTTATTGTGCTTCTGTCTTTCTGTGTCTTTTCATCTGTAAACTCCCTCAACGGGGCCGCTCGTTCTCTTTTCTTGATTGCCCTCTCACGGGTGAACAGTTCAATGTCCGGCTTCATTGTAGGAATTCTGCTATGTCTCTACCACTTTAGTTTGACCATCTCTGTTATTAAGTTATGGAATACTAAATAAATAAGTAATTAGATACCTTACCGTTACTGCGCTCATAAAGAATGATAAGAATAAGAATAATGCGTCTTGAACTGGTTTCATTAATTAGTGTCTTTACGTTTCACAGACTGTTAGCTTGTTGTTGTAGGCTGGTAGCCTATTTTTATTAAAGAGCATATAAAAAGAAAGACTTGTGTTATGTCTTCTTAAAGAGCAACTTGCAGGTTTTTTTTTTTTACTAGATTTATGCTTAACCTTACCTGAAAATTACAATTAAAAAAAGTTAATGCAGGATTTGATATGTTTTACGAGACATAAGGGCAGGAATTCAGAGGGAAAGGAGCCATTTTGAGCTCTACTACTAAAAACTGCTTTTTTTTTTACGTCAAACGCGTCATATTACGTCACATGGGGGAGCAACTTTCTCGGACTGCTTCTCTGCCCAATCCGCGGTAGTAGTTTGTAGTTGGTTTGAGCAGTTGTGATTTAGTGAGCTGGTATTTTTTCGGTCATTTTACATTGCATTTCACCATTTGTAATCATGGTGAGCTGGAGTTTGTGCAGGTTGCACAAACTCAAGCCTGTCAGGACATCGAGTCCACAGTTTCCCTAACAGGAAAAGGACCGGAGCTAGCTTTCGTTCCTGGGTGCCAGGGGCGGCGCCAGAGGGTAGCTTGGAGTTGCTATAGCAACTCCAACAATTGGCCTAGCAACGGCTTAGCAACCCCATTGTTTTGTTATGAAAATGCATCTATATTTATACACATTCTCGCGAGATCTATCAGGGGTCGTTGTAATGCTGCGATGCGAATATTCGCTTCGCTTTAATGCTGCGTTCACACCTATGGTTCACACCGGACGCAATGCGAATATTCGCTTCGCTCTAATTGCTTGAGTTTCGCCGCGGCTGCCAGCTGTGTTTACTCGCATCATTCAAACAAGACGCGCTGGCTCGGGAGCTACAACTACAACGACATGAACATATTTTACCGTGATTAAATTGTAATACACGTTTCAAAATGATGCCGAAGTAACAACATACTGATACCGGTTAGTAAAAACCATGAATTAATGCTTGACAAGTCTGCAGACAAGACGGCAGGCGAAAAACCTTTTAAAATGCTTGTTTTCTGAATGGAGATTGGGTCGACCAGGCTAAGCTAACGTTGTATATGCTCATTCCACACTCATAACAACGGCCTACAGACATAAATAAAGCAGCGACTGTATTCACCATGACACAGACAGTCTGTGGTTTGTACTTGTTTAACTTTTGTCTAGTTTCTGAACAGATATGAGGAGCTGTGATCTCTGTTTGCTAACTGCTAACAGCTAACGGCTGATGTTTTCTGGTTGAACGTCAGTTCAGCAGGCTGAGATCCTCACCACTGCTATGTGTGTGTGTTTGTCTGTGGTGATGAGGTTAAATGCCACACATGCCAGTTGAAACAGTGAACGGTCGCTATTGTGTACTTGTACGCTCAGGGTGTAATGGTATTATACACAAATATTGTAGGAGCACAGAAACAGTGTTCAAATTCTGCTTTCACAAACTTATTTTGGTTGTGTTGTGTTTGAGTGTGGGGAAAAGTCATAATGAGTGTTATACTATTGATTGGTTCTGTAAGGCGTGGCTGTGACCAGAAAATACATTCTGTAAATGTTTTCGACATTGAAGGCTCGAGTGAACTGTGATCTTGAATAGCGGTGAACGCTACAATATGAACAGGCTCGTGCTTGGCCCACTGGTTCGTTTATTTATTTTGAAATTAACTAGCAACGGCGTGCTGTCATATAGCAACTGCTAAGCTACTGCAGCAAAAAAATCCTGGCGCCGCCCATGCTGGGTGCATCCACCTCCCTGCAGCACATACTCTCCACAGCTGAAGCCTATCAAACAAAACGTTTATCAGGAAACCGTATTACATCTCTCTCTCTCCCCCCCTTCGCTCCTCTCTCTCTCCCCTCCGGTACACAGCACCGTAAGACGTAGTGTGGAGTTGCATTAGGTAACGCTGTGGTGGCTGTACTCCTCCAGCCGTCTCCTTTGTGTTTGTTTGTTTCCCCCTGTCTGTGTGTTTGTGTGTGCATGGTGGCTGTCACTCCTGGCTCCTGGCTCAACCTCCACTCACCTGCTGCAATCAGCTGTGCACCCTCCCCGACTACACACCTGCCATTGCCATTGCCATTGCCATCAAGCCATTTACAACGGCATATCAACGGTGGCTCCACAACAGTGGCGGCGCTAGGGGGTGGCTACTTTGGCTCAAGCCCCGGATATTTTCTGAAAAGCCCCGGATGTTTCACTTAAAAAAAAACAATTAAAAAAAACAAACAATTCTTTTTTTTTTTTTGAAAATGTATCGGGAGTAATGTGCAGTACCGGAGTCCACCAGAGAGGCAGCCGCTGCGGGACAGTAGCCTGCGTACTGCGTAGCCTTCCCTGCCCTGAAGAAGAAGTGATCCTTCCTAGTGCCTGACGAGTTTTAAGCTAATAGCCTATAAAGTTATGGATATTAGAAAGTTATTTCAACCCTCTGAATCAGACTCCGATTGGCTGTGACTGCATCCACTCAGAGTGTCCGATTCAGCAACGTGACTCTTATGCTGCGTTCACACCGGACGCGATGCGAATATTCGCTTCGCTCTAATCGCTCCTATCGCATCGCTCTATACGCTCAAGTTTCACCGCGGCTGTCAGCTGTGTTTACTCGCATCATTCAAACAAGACGCCCTGGCTAAGGAGCTACAACTATAACAAAATGAACATATTTTAACGTGATTAAATTGTAATACACGTTTCTAAATGATGCCGAAGTAACAACATACTGATACCGGTTAGTAAAAAACATGAATTACGGCCCCTACACACGTCGGCGTGCGTTGCCGCTTCAACGCTTCTGCCCATTCACTTAGAATGGGGTGACGTCACGACAGTCTGTGGTTTGTACTTGTTTAACTTTTGTCAAGTTTCTAAACAGATATGAGGAGCTATGAGCTCTGTGTGCTAACTGCTAACAGCTAACGGCTGATGTTTTCTGGTTGTCAGTGACGGCAGGCTGAGATACTCAGCGCTGATTGGCTTCCGCGAGAACGCGAGAATTTGACGCTCGAGTTGAAAAAATTGAACTCTCGCGTTTGACGAGGCACAGTTCAATCGCCTCAATCGCGTCAGTTAAGGCATTAGTTTGCTTCATTAAAGGGTGTTAATGAATAAGTGTTCTCCAGTGCCTTTTGTCAGCTTTAAGGTATCATTAAGGCAGGGTTAATGTTGCTCTCAAAATGCACCAGATTAATGCTTTTAACTTCAATATTTAAATTATATATAATAAATAAAATAAATAAATGTAATTATAACTAATTCATTAAAATCACACACAACCAAAACAATCAATCGACTCAGGCTGGAAAACAGAGCTCTCTCTCTTATATATATATATTAGGGCCGGGACTTTAACGCGTTAATTAAGATTAATTAATTACACAAAAATTAACAAAAAATTAACGCATTTTAATCGCACTTATTTTTGCACCGCGGAACGTTTCTCACTGGATGAGTTTTAGGCGTACCGATTATACTGGAGCACCAACTAACGTTCATGACTTCAGACAACAACAAACCACAGTGAACAATTCAAACATGAACGAAGAAGCTGATGAGACCGCTTTGGTTGGCCCCGTGGATGGGAAACTTTGTTTTAAAAAACGGACGGATGGAAGCGTCGATAAGAGCATGGTTGTGTGCAAATTATGCAAAAAGGAATTCGCATATCACCGCAGCACATCAAGCCTCAAGTATCACCTCAATGCTAAACATATAGCAGCTAGCGTGGACGTTAGCCCGACTCCGAGTACAAGGAGGACCCGCACCCAACCCACACTCAACCAGATGACTGGTTTCAGGGCCAGGATAACTAAGTCCACGTCTGAACAAATAACCAACTCCCTGGCTCACTGGATTGCACTCGACTGTAGACCACTTGGAGTGGTAGAAGATAAGGGGCTGCAAAAAACTGTTGGTAAATCAACAAAGTCTGTCTCAGGCCTCTGAAGCAACAGAGAGATGTTTTCTAATAGTCAGGGTTTCCAATGTTCTGAATGTACTTGAAAGTATTGTGTTTTACTTAAAAACAAAGTGTTATAGTTTACAGAAGGTCTACCTACCTATAGGCTACCTGAATCTCTGAAATGTACTATATTCCTAAATATGCTATTGCTACACTTTATGGCAAACATTGCACTTTTCTGTTGGTCTTGGTTAAGTACCACCTTGAAAAAAAATAAACAATGTTTTGTTGCTTAAGCGTATGTATTCAGTCATTATTCAATGGTATACTAAAATCCATGTGAAAAAAATTGCTTCTCACTGTTCTCGGGTAAAATATTTATATGCTATTAAAAATGCGATTAATTTCGATTAATTCATTACAAAGCCTCTAATTAATTAGATTAATTTTTTTAATCGAGTCCCGGCCCTAATATTTATATATATAAATACATAAATAAATATGAGCACACATTGTCTCACAAGCAAAAAAACCCTCCTTAAAACAAAAGTCAAGTGTACAGCCCATACAAAGACCCAGATGCCTCAACAGGCCATATCCAAATCTGTATTTCAAAGAGTTCGAGCAAGGAACAACAACATGTTTGCATCAAATGCATCTTTAATTGCAAACTGTAGGGAAGGTGGGGGCTCTCCAGCTGCCGTGTTTGCTCCCAGCTGGGAAAACGGAATGGGTTGTGTTTCAGGTGCAGTTTAAGGTTGGTCGTATTGCTAGCTTTTGTTGCTACTGTAGAGCCGATGAACGGGAGTCAGAGGCGGTGCATTCAGAATGGATTTACACACTTTATTATTATTAATCCAGACAACGTGAGTACATGAGCTGCTCTGTGTAACCAGCTAGCATGAATTAACTCTAACCCCGGTACCCTCACTAACGGGTCCGGGTTGCAACACACACTGTATGACACAGTTGAATTATGTCCCGTAACTGTCACCACACTACCCTTTTTAAAAAAAATGCGACACACCGCCCGGCTCATTCAAGTCCGTAGGTTCGCCTCGTTGATTTGGCTTGAATCCAAAATATCCCCACACCGGAGATGTGGTATTAGGTTTTGCAACCACTTCCATTTAACTTCAAATTCCCCTCGAGTAAGTCACACGTTGTCTCCTGCTTGTCTCTATATTATTAATTTGGCTGCTACACTGCTGCACGCGGAGTTTCCTGACCTGGCTGTGTCATGGGCTGTGTGTGAGCCCCGCCCCTCACAGCGTGGCGGGCTGGCAGCCACAGCCGCCGGGCTGGCAGCCACCGCCGCCGGGCTGGCAGCCACCGCCGC
>CALSBZ010040438.1:0-10847 GCA_943591055.1 Gobionotothen gibberifrons
TTTTTATTTGACTTTTTCTGACCCGTTTGTTGCAGGAGGACACTACAATATATCTGATTAACTATAAAATGTTATGAACAGTGTCTTTTTACAGCAGGTTAAAATGTTAAATAAATAAAAGCAATATACGTGTGATTTTGTTTAATGTATCATTTATCATATGTACTATTAAAATCCTAAAATGTGTAAAATAAAGAGCCCCAAGCTACGTTTTGAACCTTCATGTGTCCCCTCTCAGACAAAATAGATTCAATTCATCACACATTTTACTTTCTTAAATATTATTTTACCAAGTGAGGGATGGTTTACACACCTCACATTCAATATTTCAACATACTATTTCATTTTAATTTCTTCCAAAAAAAGGTACAAAATGAAATCATAGTATACTGTAAAGAAAAAGACCACATTTCTAGAAACTCACGTGATTTCAATAGTACGGTCGATGCCGATCCGGGTCCTCAGCAGGACAGCAGCCCCTGTAGTCCCTTCTCTCTTTCATGCAAACAAGAAAGTCAATCAAACCCTCCTCACAGGCCTAAAACAAGATGAAATGAACCGTGTAAATGTGTCACAGCGGCCCTCGGGAGATGTTTACAGACAGGCAGCCGCCCACAGGGAACATCATGTGGAGGTAAATAAGACTCCGGGCTTAAGGTGTTTTCCAGCGGGACGGACATTTCCACAAAAGCATCTGTGTACACTTTCATTCAACGCTAATACATCAAGGTTTTATGATGTCATTTGGAGTATAACTGGAGTAAAGAGACTGTGTGTTTTCTATGGCATGGCAGCGTAGTTATCGGAACCTGCTGTTATGCACACATTATTAAATCCTCGTGGTTTGTTTGGCCAAATAAGGAGAAGAGATGTGAAGATGCCTGGATCAGAGTTGGGTCAACATGGCAGATCAGAAGTCTTCAGTGTGTTCCTCTGTGATCAAGTTACAGCGTTAGGAGCATATTTCCACTGAGTCTAGACGTGCAAAAGTCATTTCCTATTAAGGTGTGAACTAAATGTACCCTGAGAGGACAATGGTGTACTTTGCTCGTATTAAAACCTCATTATGTTTTCTTAGCTTACTTGCATTTATTTGCAGATCTGTTTTAAACCGGCGAGGAATTATTGACCACATACTTGGACTGAGCTTGATAAACACTGATGGCTCAGATTTGATGTGAAGCTGAGCTTTGTTAGGCGAATAAACTTCACTTTGTTCTATTTTGGTGTGAACCACATTTTTCCTGGGAGGAAAATGGTTTACTTTGGTCACATTAAACCCTCATTATTGTCTAATTATTTGCAGATCTGAAAGATATTCTTGACCACATACTGGAATGGATTTGGCAAACATGAATGGTGCACCGATTTGATCTCGAGCTGAACTAATAAGCAGATTAATCAACTTTACGCATGAAGATTACTTTTATTTTCTGTACTTTAAAGGAGACCTATCATGCTATATTTGAATAATATATTGTAGGGCCATACCTATATACGGTATATTAATACGTTTTTTTTCTTCAAAATACCAAACAGATCATGCATTTTTAGCCATGCCTCATTTTGCTCTATTTTCCTCTCCTCCACCCTGTCTTTGCATGAGCTGCAGCTGACCACGCCCCCCTGCAAAGGAGGGGGCCGAGTTACGAGCGTCATGTTACCATGCTGTTACCATGCTGTTACCATGCTGTTACCATGTTGTTACCATGCCACGGCAACCTCTCATTCCCCTGATTGGTGGAGAGTTGGCCATATAGGCGGAGCTCCTCGTCACTGTATCAGTCTGTATCAGTCTGTATCAGATCCGTTGTAGCCCCGTTTTTAGAGATTTGGGTATGAAGGAAAAGAGAGGGTTGTGTTTTCTGACACTTGGTGAGTTCCCTGACACACCGGGGACACATATTCATGTATAAAAGACGTACAAAAGTGCATTTTGCATGATAGGTCCCCTTTAAATAGATTTTGAATAATAATAATAAATGTTATTTGTATAGCACCTTTCATGCACAAAGCAGCCCATAGTGATTTACAGAACAAGAAGAAGACAACAACAATATTACAAATAAATACAGAACAAGATAAAACATCTACAGTGATCCTAATTAATTAATTAAAGCTGACAAGAAATTAAAATAGGTTAAGATTAAAAATGTAAAAGCAAAACTGAAAAAATACAGTCAAATATGGACGATGATACGAGTGAGAATTGACAGGTAACTGAAATTAAAAGCCATACAGTATTAAACATTTCAAGGGATGCATGACTTTTACTTGTAGCACAGTATTTTTTACAATTTAGAAATCCTACTTTGATTACAAGATCTACTTTCACCACTTTGCACCCTGACCACCCCCCCTCCACACGGCAGCTAACCTTCTCTTCTTCCCCCTCCCTCACTCCTCCTCTTCGTCATTGTCCCAACTGTTAAACAGAAGCAAGACGTTCTGAACCAAGTAAGCCTCGGCCGGCGGGCTCTGCATGCTGTGTGGTGTCTGTGTCATCAGACTGCATGCACATTCTGTCCACGAACAAAATGCCGCTGCAGATGGTCTGTCCCCCGTCAGAGGGGCAGAGGTCACGGGGGGCGTTGGGTTGAGTTGAGTGCCGCTATGCCCCCGCCACATGGCAGTGTGGCAGGAAGAAGGATAATCAGAGTGTGAATATGACATGTTGCTTTCTTCTCCATCAGACTGTCGAATAAGGTTGTATCTGGACGCAGCTTCCATCCCCTCCAGTCTGCTGTAGCTAACCATTAAGACAATAATCTGTGGTGGATAGTAACACCTTTACAGTAGACCTGGGCGATACGAACGGTTATATTTTGGGGTATAGTCGTCACGTTAGAGCAATAACAAAATTGTTTTCGAAAGTATCACTTTTTACGCTAGCCTATAGCTAACGTTAGCCATATGTGTTGGTGCCACTAATAAGTCTTTACCCTCCATTTATGATTTGTAAATCCGTTTGTAAATTGACTAGTACAAAGTGGCCAAAAAACAACTGGCCTGCATTTACAGTATAAACTGAGATTCAGTTAGCGTCAGCAACAACGAGGGCTAAGCTAATCAGTTAGCGTGCTAATTTCAGTCTCTGTAACAGAATACATAGCTGCTCTGACATAATGTCAACACTGTAGCCTTTCCACTTTATTTTTGAATATTTTAAACTTAAATCCTGGCCAGAATCTACCACTGTACTTTTTAATTCAATATCAAGAAATATTTAATCATGACTTTTTCTGCTATATCTCCCAGCCCTACTTTAAAACAATTCTGCTATAAAATCTCATTAATAGCTTCCAACCATACAGTCATTCAGCTGTAACTTTTAAGAAGATGCCGGCATGCCAATCACAGTCCAGACTACATACCTTCATTTCCGGGCAGATTTCATCAAAAGGAGGTCCATTGCTTCCTTCATCTCTCTCTTGTTTCCATCCATGGTTGGTGTAAACTTCATTCCTTGTCCTCGAGTGTTTTGCTAACGAATACACTCTTTCCTTCCCCATGCAGCCCATTGATTATGAGGGTTTCCAGCTCTTCATGGCCACATACCTGGAGAACGACATCCCAGAGGAGCTGTGTCAGCACCTCTTCACCTCCTTCAAGAGCAAGACCGGAGGAGGCTCCCCCGATCACTCCCGAGCAGGAACCAGTTTACTGGGTAGGCTGCTTGTATTTGTATACCTAGCGAAGTGCATTCATCTTTTTGCTTCTTTCAGAGAATGATACAACAATGCAATGATGCAGTGTACCCCTACTTTCCTTTCATCCGTGCATATTCGGTTTAAAATAAACAAAAATCTGCAACAACTCTTTTGAAACAAGGTCTGGAAATGGAACACAATCCGAGCCTTAAAATCATCCCATCAGAATATATGATTGAGGTACATTTGTTTAAGTAATGGAAAGTGATCAAATTGTATAATCTCAGACACCATACCAAGGACATCTCATGTTGAATACTGAAAAAGTGGGACACCCTTAAGCGTCTGTGGATTACCATAGTATATGTTTTTTGCGAGGGGGACCCAAGTTCCCATCAGCAAAAACACGTGGGTTTGCTATCCTGGCTCCAAAATGGTGGAATGAGCTCCCCATTGACATCAGGACAGCAGAAAGCTTACACATCTTCCGGCGCAGACTGAAAACTAATCTCTTTCGACTCCACTTCGAGCGATAGAATTACTAACAAATCACTTATATACTAACAAAGGACTGGCTTATCTAAAGCCAGTTGAGTAGCACTTTAAATGTTTGGCTCTATGAAACCTGATGTACTTATTTATATGATTCTGTTTTCTTCAAGTTTGTATTTTGTTGGTCGAACGCACTTAGTGTAAGTCGCTTTGGATAAAAGCGTCAGCTAAATGCAATGTAATGTTTCAAAAACACAAAGTCAACGCAGTTTTACACAAAATGTAGGTACTGGGAAATCTCTAATTCTTCAGCTCTTTCTATATGTTTTTTCTTACTTTTCAGAATCAGTAAAAAAGGGGCAACTATTACAGAAACTTAAAAAAAAACTATAAAGATACCCTGAAAAAAAGTGTCTCCTCAGAGTCTACAATTCACCCTATTTCTTTGCAGCAAAAACTAATAAACAACCCAAACTCATGCAGACAAACACACAGACAGGCACCTCCACCCACCACTGTTTGCTTGAGGGTTTCACGCTGAGCAGAGGTCTTCAGGTGCTGTAGGTTGTTTGCACCTCGCTGCAGGTGCAAACTGTGTCCATCCGTCCATGTGAGCGCTGCGTGGCCCCGGGGCCTGAAGTCTGCTCCTCTCTGAGAGCAGCTGAGCGGACAGATGGACGGAGGAACTGAGAATCTATTTCTGTGGTGGAGAGCTTGTAAAAGTTAGAGGCAACAAGTGCAGCGAGGCTAAATGTCAGTGACTTTGTGCAGCATCATTGGCTGAGAGTCGCAGTTACTTTGTGATGTCCTTGCTTTCACTTTTTCACTTTTGGCAGCTTTCTAGTTTGTGAGCATTACTGTACAAATGATCTGATGAACTCAGAAAATGTGTTCTTTCAGGGGGGTTTTAGTAAATGAAAGGTGCCCTGTAGAGTTTCCCTGTGGAGATTCAGTTTTATTTATGATTGTTTGAATTCTTGAGGCATGACAAATGAATATTCAATACATATTTTTGAGAGCTTCAGATAACATATATTGTCAGTACAAATTGCCTTTTATAATTATCCAGCTAAACTAAGCCCAGCCAACCACCACTCCTCAATATAATCAGATTGGTATTATACATGCCTTCAAAGTAGATTATCCTCTGATGCTGTAATCAAAGTGTTTGGAATATATATATATATATATATATTTTAAATACTCAAATTATTTGTTGCTGGTTCATTTCCTGTCACCTGACGAATGAGTACATTGACTATTTCTTTTAGCAGTTTATTAGAATATACTATAAGGTCAGTAGACTCTTAACCGGGTTCCCTGCAGATCCTTAAAAAGTCGAAACATCCATTTAATTAATTTATAAAAAGAATGCCTTCAAATAAAGTGTTAAATATGCTATGACAAAAGATTTGGAGGAACCTTGTAAACAAATTAAATTCATCTTGAATAGTAATGCCGCTTCTTTTTCTGCAATTGCTTCCATGGTAATCAACTCAGTGTTTATATAAAGTCACATAGACATTGTGGCAACACATCTAGAGAACTTAGTATATAATAAGTACATATAACTTTATATCTATATATAATAATAATAATGCATTTATTTTATATAGGCGCCTTTCAAGGCTCTCAAGGTCGCCGTACAGACACAAGATACACAATACATAACACCAGCATAAGAGACATAAAGAAGACAATGCAGTATATAAATCAATCAAATGTGTGATGGATAATGATCAGGGTGGATATGTGAGTGTGAAGAGACGTGATTTGAAAATGGGGAGAGAGTCAGTGTTGCGGATGTCAGGTGGGAGGGAGTTCCAGAGGCGGGGTGCAGAGCGGCTGAAGGCTCTAGACCCCATGGTGGTTAAACGGAAGGGCGGTGCAGTGAGGTGGAGGGAAGCAGAAGATCTGAGAGTGCGGATGGGTATGAATGGCCTTAAGGGCGAGGAGCAGAACCTTAAAAACCATGCAGGGTTTGACGGGGAGCCAGTGAAGCTGCTGAAGAACAGGAGTGATGTGGTTAATGGAGGGGGTTCTGGTGATGATGCGGGCGGCAGAGTTCTGTGGATGGATTTGAGAGGGAGACCAAAGAGAAGGGAGTTGCAGTAGTCAATGTGGGAAGTGACCAGGGTGTGAACAAGAATGGCGGTGCTCTTAGGGTTAAGGGATATATATATATATATTCCCATGTCAGAGAGGGATATCCTTTTTTTGATCCTGCAGGTAAACAGATGCAGTTATAAGGCTTTGAGTGTGTGTGCAGTGTGTGAATTAGCAATGGCAAAAATAGATCAGTGCTACTTAGAAAGCCGAAATAAATGCTTAGAGACATGCTTAGTATAGCGTCATTATTAAAAAAAAAAAAAGAAGCATGACACAGTTCAGTGATTCTGCTGGTGCTTCAGTGTGTTTGGGTTTATTTCTCATTGTGAGTCAGCTGATAGAGCCTGCACTGACACCTGGTGGACATCTTTCAAAAGAAACGGAGTGAAGCAGTGTGGATGGATCTCATTTCTGTACTGAATGAACCCTTTACTATCCTTGGATTTCAGTTTGTAATGTCTGTAGAATTAAACACTTTTGTTAATCAACCAGGGCCCGGTAGTTCAAAACCAGGGGAGCACAGGTTCAAACCCCACTGCAGTCAGCATGTCGTTGTGTCCCTGAGACACTTCACCCCAAAGTGCTCCTGTGGGGATTGCCCACTGTATTGAGTATGTAAGTCGCTTTGGATAAAAGCGTCTAACAAGTAACATGTGATGATATAATGCAATGTTTTCTGTTACCTAACACATACCGAGTAGTGGACAGTAACTAAGCCCATGTAAAGGTACTTATTTTCTGAAGCATTATTTATTTCCTGTTACTTTGTACTTCTACTACACTTCTCAAATTCAGATGTACGTTTTTACTCCTCTCCATTTGACTGCTTTACTTTACACTGCAAATTAAGATTTAGACATACACAACACATAATTCAACTTTATTAATGAAGCAAATTCAAAAGCCACACATCATTGTATATCTAATAAAACATAGCTTCTCTTTTATAAGCTGCACAATTCAAGTGATTAAATCAATATATCAACACAAAAAGACAATATATTTTGTACTGCTACTGTGTTAAAGTAAACATGTAATTGTAGGACTTTAGCGTATACCAGAGCATTTTTAAACTGTGGTATTAATACTTTTACTTTAGTATCCTGAACTCAATGTGGAGAAGAAGTTATCGAGTCTCATTCATTCATTTACATTTTCTTCATTTATTTAACGCAGAAATGTGAGTGTAAATTGCTCACAATATAATGATCAGCATTATTATGTCAACACAACTCATTAAAATAATGTTTGTAACTCAACCAATACATTAGACATGTTTCTCTTGCAACCCTGCATTTAATTAAATATTTGATAAGTATTTGTCCACCACTGCATACATCTCTTTTATGATGCATAGCTAGAAGGTCTGTTATTCTCATGTATATATATATATATCCTGTCTCCCTGATAATTGCCTTGTTGTTTTGAACCCATGTGGTTTCCGTAAACAGTGCTTGTCTGTTCTCAGATGCTATATATAAATATATATGCGGAACATAAAGCAAACTCTTTCTCCACTCGTTCTCTCTGCTGCTGTTTTCCCCCTGCGAACACTGACTGACTCCAGACGCCCGCTCCATAGACGCAGGCATCTCCATTCAAACTGAAGTGGCCTGTGCCCCGATCACAGGTAGCCCTTTCCCCAGAGACCCTCAGCGGACTGAAATCCTCCTCCTGCTCCCCTCTCTGTGCTCGTGTTGTGCTGATGTGACTCTGATGTGATGTGACTCTGTGGTGTTCTGCCTGTGGTCAGTGGATGACTTTGCTTTGTGAATTTGTGTAAGGTTTTAACGCGGTGTTGTATCTGTTTCTTGTACCTCTATGCAGTTGTTGTTGTTGGTTTTACAGTGTTCATTTTGTGTTGCTCCTTACTGTTAACCGTCTTCGTACAGTAATGTTCAACATTCTGACTAAACCCAATTGTCCTTTACAGAAACGTATTAAAGGGAAGCTTCTGGATCCATCAAAGTGTACGCCGTAAAGGATCTCGGTCTCAATGCGGATGTAGTCTTAAAGTTTTTTTTATGTAAAAAATAATTTTGTCTGAATAGGCTTCCACATTTTCTTTTTTTACTGATTGTTAAATATGTAACCCTTTTGTCCGTTTATTGTTACTTAATCCATTTGGGTGTACTGAACATGGGTTTGGTTGGAACTATTAGATTACGCAAAATATTTGTGAAAAAAATATGAATCTAAGAAACCTGACATTAAATTAAAAATAATAATAATTACAGTCCACTTCAAAAAATATATCTGGACCTAAATTATGTTTGTTTCTGCAACCACTTAAATAAACATACTTTTTAATTCAACACACAGTGTAATCTTATCTAATGCTATTTTGCATTTATTACTTCACCTTCCATGTTAATATCTGGGTCATGTGACCTGCCTCCCATTGGCTATTCCCACTATAGCTGAGGCTAGACCCGTGTTCCACACACATGTTGTGTTTTTGATGATTTAGCCACTAAAACAAAGGATTTCTTATTATTTCCTCATCATTGTTACGTGTTCTTATATATAGGAGTCCTGTTAGATAACATGTATAGATAGAAGAGAAATTAAGACACTAGAAATAAACAGTCCAAAATATTTCTGAAATATAAATAAAATAACATTTAAAAGTAAAAAAATTGCCAGTAACAAATATAATGCATGATATTATATATATATACATTAATTGTGCAAGAAATTGATTATTCAATATTAAATAGAATATGAATGTTTATGTTTATTAAGGATCCCCATTAGCTTGCTCTTGACAAAAGCTACTCTTCCTGAGGTCCGACACTTAAAACAATACAACAATAATACAACAACATTCAAGATATAATTCCCGACATCATTAACAACATCACCAATATCATCAACAATTTCCAACATCATCAACAATCTCATCCATTTTCAATATCAACCTCAGCCCAGGATGAGTGCACAAGACACCCACCCGTGCAAAGCATGAGATCAAATTAAATTAGGGTACATGGTCATTAGTAGATAATGACCATGTATGTAAAATGTACAGTGTGAGATTAAGCCCAGTTATTAAGAGAAGCTGTGGAGCAGAGAGTTCTCTTCCGGCCAGAGGTGATTTGTTGTACAGAGTTATTGCAGTGGGCAGGAATGTTTTCCTGTATCTGTCCTTGTGACAGCGTATATTTAACTTATTCTTCTCCCTCCTTTTTCTTCTCCTTCTTCCCCCCCCCCCCCCCCCCTCCTCCTCTTTCTTCAGGGATGAATGGTAAGAGCATCCTGTCAGCGATGGGTCGTCACACCCCCGATCACTCTGCAGTGATGACCACAGCGATCTCCACCTCCCCCGGTTCCTCTCGCTCCTCCTCTCAGCGCTCAGGGAAGGGGGCCCAAACACCGGGGGGGCCCCATCGGTCCCCCTGCTCCCAGGTTAGATCCTCAGAGGCCGGCTGCAACGCCCTGACCCCCAACTCTGGTCCTGCCCGGTCCCCTGCCTCCCCCAAACTCTCCCCAGGTGAGCTCAGCGACACTCAGAGCAGTTCAGTTCAAAGGTTTTATTGTCATATAGCTTCAGTGTAGAAATGGCAATGACATTCTTCTAAACCTGAGCTCCTCCAACAATGCAACATATATAATAAAATACAAAATAGAAAGTAGTACAAAAAGTCTATATACATGTCAATAGAATATGAAATGAAATAATGTAAATTAAGACAATCCATTTCAATTTAAAGAATATATATTGTATGTTTAGTTACTCGCGTGTGTCTTTACGCTTTAACAAAACAAAGGTAAAAACGTGAAGCAACATCGGAAAAAATGAAAATATATGTAATATAAACTGACTTTTGAAATAAGGTGAAGTGAATACAAAACTTTTAAACACACAACAAGAATAAGGACAATATTTTTTTATAATTAAATCAATACGAGTATCTTGTCTATAAAGATTGCGAAATATATTTAATATTTGCAACTTTTTGTCATAAATGTTGGACATACTGTATTTGTGATCAACTGAACAATAAAGTTGTTAAAAAAAAACAAAAAACCTACGTGTTGTTCCTCCACAGAGAGTCGCCGCTCTGAGAAGCATCTGTCGCTGCGGAGGAGTCCGTCGCCCCAGAAGGGAACCCCCCTGCCGGCGCCCCAGGTGGTTTTCCTGAAGGACATCGTCTGCTACCTGTCGCTGCTGGAGAGGGGGACGCCGGAGGACAAGCTGGAGTGTGAGTGACAGGGAGGGGGGAGGATGAGGAGCTGTCGTATGTCATGTGTGAACGTGCTCTGGTTGAACCCAGGAATAATGTTTCTGTCCCTCCTCAGGGGGTTTACATACTGTGATTACACACAAGTACTCAGATCCTCTATTGAAATATAGAAAATGGTTTGAATGTAGAGTCAATCAGTCACAATCAATCTCCGGAGATGAAAGAACTGATGCCAAGAGCTTCCGCCTATTCTCTGAAGGGCAAACATTTTGCTCATCTTCAGGTGTATATCAGTATGTAGTGTCTCTACTTTAAAGAGTCCTCTCCTGCTGATGTTCAGGTGTATATCAGTATGTAGTGTCTCTACTTTAAAGAGTCCTCTCCTGCTGATGTTCAGGTGTATATCAGT
>CALSBZ010040447.1:0-14510 GCA_943591055.1 Gobionotothen gibberifrons
CTGTCATTTCCTACACCTGAGCTTGACTGCGCCGTGAAATTGTGGCCTGCTTTGGGAAACAAGGAGAAGTTGAAGTCTGAGCTGACCACGCTCTACCGCCACAGTGAGCTTCACACTGGAAACACTGCCCTGTCTCTGTTGAAATCCATTCATGAGAACAACTTGGAGGATACGTTTGCTGAGACTGTTATTTTGGTCAAAATAATAGTAACAACTCCGATGACGACATCCGAGTCAGAGAGGAACTTTTCCACCCTCAAAAGGATAAAGACTTTCACTCGCAACACCATGGAACAGCCACGACTTAACGCATTGGCCACGCTTTCAATTGAAAGCCAGTTGATCCAGCAACTACAGGACTTCATCCCCAAAGTGATAGAAACATTCTGTCAGAGGAAGGACCGCCGTGCCGCTTTTCTTTTCAAGTGAGCCTTCAGCTTTGGTAAGTTCATTGATGTCATATATTTAGTTGATCTTCTGTGTTTTGCCTCTGCTGGATCGATTGATATTGTGACCTCGGTGATGAGTGTCTGTGTTTTCCTTATATTTACAGTCTATGGTGTTTTAATGCTAAAGCATTACGGTTGTTGTTGTTGTTAAGAATGACTTTGTGATGGTGCCCTTTACTCCATGTATTAAGGTGCATTACAATATGACATCCCCACGCTGTGTACGTAAATGTATGCGCTCACAGTGTTGCTCTGTGTGGTCTTCAGTATGTAATTTGACACTCCCCCCTCTCTCTCTCTCCCCCCCACCTCTCTCTGCCCCCCCAGTTTTGTACACATAGAAACGCCACTGGACACATTTATGTATAAAAGACATCACAAAATGCATTTTGCATGATAGGTCCCCTTTAATGTATATTTTCTTGTGTCTGACGCGTTGTGAGAATGAACGTGCATATATATTTACTTGTGTGCACGAGCGTGACACGCATTGCAGACCGCAAGTTAACCGCGGGGCCCCATGAATAGAGCGCCGAAACTTCTTCTTAATTTGAGTTTTGTTGCTCCGCTCCGGGGGGGGACTTTACTGGCATTGATCCGGACCATTGACCTTGTATAAAATTCACAAGTGGACCTTTAACAAAAAAGTTTGAGTACCCCTGCCCTACACACTCCCCCTCCGTGAACTCCGTGGAGTGACACTCGCAGCTCAACGAGGCTCCCTCCTGTCAGATGGAGGGAGTAAATACAGCGGCAAGCTTTGGGACAAACTCCCCTCTCTCCAACAGAAACAGGAAATGCCGTAACTGTATGTAACAACGGTTTCAAATCAGCATCTTAGACAACATTTTTAAATTAATACAGTTTGGAACAGCACTTAATGTGGCGGAACCTCCGCGCAAACGGAGGGGTAGTGTGCAGGTGTAGGGCGTGGTTTGGGATTGGGCCTTAGTGTGTGTTTTTGCTCCGCTCACCGGTCCGTCACAGCGGGTGGGGCTGCAGGATTTCTGCTTAGTTCACACACGTTGCATACCGCTATTTTATTGTCTTTTTCGGACACCTTAAAATACTGGCAGACCGGTGAAGCCATATTGGCGAGCTTGTTTTGCTGCGCACAGAGAAAAGTGTCATGTATTTTACGTCATGTGATCGGATTCTGATCGGCCTTTATAGAGAGCCCCGATCGATCGGCAGAGAGTAAACATCGGCCGATAACGATCGATATATCGATATATCGGAGCATCCCTACTTTAAACAATTAAAAAGACAAAATCAACTAAATGTATTGAAAGACCAATCTTTATTTTAAGGTGCCTCTTCTTCTTTTTTATTAAACTTTCAGACGTGAGATATTAAATCACTCCTCTGGGCACTCACTCCGGGCCAGCCTCTGGGATCTGTTGCTGGTGCCGCGTCTTCAACTTTGTTTATTTATAAATAAACGTCTTTGTTATTCACACCCCTCGTCTCGCCTCCCCGCTTTATGTTGCAGCCCAGGAGCCGGGTTGTAACATTACATATAATGTAATTGCCTCTTCATAAATACTGTAATTAATGTTATTTTATATAAAAACACCTGTAAGATGTATACCAGTACTGGATATCATGTGTTTAGGACACACCTGAGGTCTATTATTGATAACTGGTATTATAGCTTCCTGATTTCAAGTTGCTGCTGATATTACTCCCCGATGGAACTCTACACATAAAGCACCACTGATTAGGCAATTCAAAGTGCTTTACAAAAATGAAAGACATTAATAGCATTAAGAAACGATTTCTAAAAACACTCATTTAAAAGCAATGATATAAAATGAAATTTAAAAACACTAATTTAAAAGCAAAGATACATGAATAAAAGTTACAGTGCAGTGTGAGATATACACATCTGAAATGTTTAGGTCTGACTCAATCATTGCTAACTTTTTAGCAGAAATAGTTTTCTATCACCTCCCTTTCTTTCCTCTTTCTTGTTTAACTTGTCCCTTAGTTATTTCAAGTGTTTCATGCTAAACGAACCCCCCTTTGGAAAATTATAATCTGACCCCATGGTACCTTTTAGTTTTAAAACTATTCCTCTTTTTTATTTTTAAATGCACATAGTTAAGTTTACCTTGTCTTTCTAGGACTTTTTTGGTATCCTCCGTGAACCAAGGTCTTGAAACCAAACGGATTCCTGTACCCCATGGTACCTTTTTAGTTTTCGCCAGTTTTTTGCCCATTATTTTGAGTTTGTCCGAAGAATAGACAGGAATGTGACGGTGAGGTGCAAACTGTGTCCAGGCCAGAAGCTTTTATCCACTGCTGCAGGGACGTGCACAGGTACGGGCTAATGTTGCCCAGGCAACGGCCCGTTTGTCTTTTTTGGCTGACCTGCCCCTCTAGAGAGAGCAAGAGTTTGTTTTTCTTTTTTCTGTTGTGGCCGAATCAACATGATAAGCCCACAATTAGTATTGTAGCGTCTCGCTGCGGGAAACACACTTTGTCAGCGCTGTCATCTGCCGGTGCATTAAGACCACCTCAGTGTCGGATTTTGGAAACTTGATTTTGAGTTGTCTCATAGTTAGGGTAGGTAGGCAGTTAGGGTATAAGGGACACACCAGGGGACTTTACTTCCTCTTGATACCGTCGGTTATTTACAAAAAACACCTAAATATAGCCTACTACTGTCTTTCTGTGACTTTTCATCTGTAAACTCCCTCAACGGGGCCGCTCGCTCTCTTCTCTTGATCGCCCTCTCACGGGTGAACAGTTCAATGTCCCGCTTCATTGTAGGATTTCTGCCATGTCTCTACCACTTTAGTTTGACCATCTCTGTTACTAAGTTATGAAATACTAAATAAATAAATAATTAGATACCTTACCTTGCGCTCATAAAGAATGATAAGAATAAGAATAATGCGTATTGAACTGGTTTCATTAATTAGTGTCTTTACGTTTCACAGACTGTTAGCTTGTTGAGGCTGGAAGCCTATTTTATTAAAGAGCATATAAAAAGAAAGACTTGTGTTATGTCTTCTTTAATGCAATAGTAATTAGGGGTGCAAGTGGAGTCTCGCAGAGGCAAAACTGTGGCGCGCTTACACAGTAGGTGCGCCGCAGTCTGCGTGATCTGCCTGTAGGGAGGGGCGGGTTACTTTATGTAGAGAGTAACGAAGTAGTGTAATATATTACTTTTTTAAAAAGTAATATGTAATATATTACTTTTTTTTAGTAACGACCCCATCTCTGCAGATGGGTCACTCATTTTGAAATATTAAACTTAGTTTTATTTAATTTAATTTGTCATCCTCGTGTAGAATGCTATTATGAAACACACATTTGGTTGTTTATAGCATAAAGAACATCTGATTTAATGTGAGGTAGGGAAATAATCATTTGAGTATTAGTATGTGTATATAAATATTAGGATTTAAAAAGTTGTGTCAACATTCTAAAATAAGACTATTATCCCCCCAATGCAATCCATCAACTTTGAATGCAATCATGCATCTACAATTTGCTTTGCTTTTATCTGACTCTTGTATTTAAGTTTCCATGATGTTATTTATCTGAGGTTCATGCATCCACAATTTTGTGTATTTTGTATACAGTTTACTTTTAAATTCCATACTCTGGGACCTTATACATAGCACATTGTGTCACTAGTCTTAATAAACACATTCTTTAGGGCAATCATTGATGTTAACACTTGAATTGCTCAAGTTGACTTTTTAAATGCTACTGTTGGTAATTAAATCAATGTTTTAATGGCATAATTTAGTTAAGATGTTGATTTTACTGAGAAAACAGAAATATTCGCGCAAAATGAATGTTAAGCTTTTATTGTGAAGGTATTTCCGGTTTGACTCCAGTCTGTGTTTATTTTGAAAAGCTTTCCGGAAGTAATGTCCGAAATACTAACAGTTACTTGACTCCAGAGACGTAGCGTAAACCACAAGCCGTTAAATTGACCAAATGAAAAGACACGGAGAATAAGAGGTGTGTTGAGTCATGTGTTGAATGTGCAATGCAAAGATTCTCTGTTTAGTGTGACGTCGGGCATTGAAGAGCCAAGCGGAAGTGACCAGCTGAAAACAGAGGGGGAGTCTACCTGAGTTATAAAAGAACGGGAGAAGTTCCGCTCTGCCCTTCTCTTCTTCACCTAATCCCGGAGGACACGCTGCAGCTTGCCTCCTCAATTTACTGCTTTCTGTCTGATTCATTACCGCGCCACATTTGAATTAAAGTACCATTTGAAACTTAAGACAGAGACTCCATTGGTCTCATTTATCCTAAACTTCTCTCCTGGGACGTGTTAATAACGAATAAGCTAACACTACAATCCTACTTCTTCTGTTTACCACTGTTACGGCTGCTGCCTTCCTGGTCGTCTTAACTGTGTTAACCTGTGTTATATGTAAATGAGCTGTGCGGTTGCCCAGAACAGACTCACGTAGTCTGTTCTTCTTCTGTTTTCCGGTTGTTGCCTGTTTTGAATGACGAATACACACTACCGCCGCCTGCTGGTAAGGAGAGTTATTGCCACTCACGCATGCGCAGTTGCGAATCTAGTTCAACCGCAGCGCAGCGTCATACTACTTAATGAAAAGTCAAGTATAATATTAGTCAAATATGAAGAAGTTACATTTTAAACATTCATGACTTAAACACTTTATTCAGGATAAAAGCCACATCTACACCCGCAAGGTGAATACAGCTGGTAAAAGAAAAAGTGTTTGAATGCGTACATTAACAGGTTTGATGATGCGATACACAGTGCCGCGGTCGGACTGTAGGCTACGTAATGTTACAAAAATAAAATCAATGTGCAGGCTTATGTGAACACTGTTCTACATGAACAATACGGGCAGTTTATACATTAAATAAATCAACAGTAGCTGGCGATATATGCTCCAAGTGGACGTGATCCACGGGCACATCGTATCTGTCCCCGGCTGTTTGAAGAGCAAGCATGGGAAACAACAGCTAGCCACAGCTAGCCATGCCTTTCTGGTGTACCAGCTACGTGAGAAGCCTCGTTGATACGTCTTGTCTTTTTCACGAGCTTGCTGCGATATATAGCCTACACATCGGGTTGGTCCGGTCCAAGGTCTTTAAGCAACAGTTTATCTCCCAAACTTCTCCTTTCGAAAGGATTGGAGATTAGCTCTTGAACGGAATTGGGTGGGGACCGAGGTCCGGAGACTCCACCTGCACACGAACGAAGCCATCCTCTGCGTCTAGTGCGTCACCCGGATACGAGTCACTGTCCAAACTACTCACAGATTGGACCGGCGCTGACATTGGCGCCCGTGATAATCAGATTTGACGACACTGATTGGCTGAAATTATGTTTCGCAACAGTCAGCTGCTAGTGGCTGCTGCTGCACTGGATGAAGGCTGATTTCTTAGCGCCCAGGCGAGAGAGGGTAATGATGGTAAGACATGGGCAAGGCCAGGCAGGAAACATGTGACTTATCAGTAACTTTAGACATCGTAACACAATTTTAAACAAGATTTTATTGTAGATTATACATTTTACTGATACAAATTATATAATATTTACCTTTTTTATTAAAAAATTAAATTAAATTTTTTTTTTTAAATATATATATATTTTTTTTTATGTGGGAAGAGGTGGGGCGGCGCCCCTATGGACCGGCCGCCACTGGATCTGAGTATATTATAAAGAATAGCCGGTTAATTGAAGCATTATAGCACAGGCCTTTGTCAGATGGTATATTACGCTGTTTTTTCTGCTTCGAATAGTTCTCTCTTTTTTCACCATACCTGTGTTTGCATCACTGAGAGTAGCTTAGTTAGATTGTAGAGTAGCTTAATTAGCGTTTAGAGTAGCTTAGGATTTTGTGACTGTTGCCTTTAGTTTAGCTGTGTTTTTGTACAGAATCCTTTTGTTAGTTGTACCAATTTTAAAGTGAGGTTTTGTTCCCTTCCTTATTTAGTGTATTCATATTTATTTTCGACTCCTTTTTTAGAGTCTTCCTTTTGTTTGGTTATTTATCAACCTGTGCCCTTTTGGCCTTTTTGTTTGTTCCAGGCTGCATGCCTGCCACTTTATTTACCCTGCTATTTAAAATAAACCCTTTATAATTATACCAATTCCAACTGGTGTGTGTTGTTTTCCTCTACCCCTAGAGGGGGACGTAACAACCACGCAGAGACAGGCAGCTATCAGTCAGCACCTGAGATCACACACATAATTAACTAATAGCTAACAATTATCCACATGCCACCACCACAAATGCTAAGTGACAATGTACTTGTTCCATTTCTACAACACTTCTACACACACTAGTGTAGCAGTAGTCTAATAATAGTCAGGAAGGACATTTACATAAAAACTGTCTCAAGTTTGTTTCTGAGAGTGGAGTTTCCTGTGATTATAGAGGATTTGGGCCTGTGTGGAGAGAGATTTTAGATGGGTGAGCTGACATTCATCAAATATTTGCAGATGCTTTAACTTGTGAAGCTATAAGCTGAATTTAATTGATTTTGCCGTCTGGCTCGCTGCGCTCTGGAGCCAGAAAGGGTAATCCCCGCTATCCTGTGGAACGTATGTGTGTTGTTGTACTTCTTGTGTTATGGCAGCCAGTTTTATAACCTTTGATGGGCTATTAAAATGTTGAACCTTGGCTTAAAAAAAATATATCAACATTATGGGAAGTATTTGTGTCTATGCATAAAAAAAACAATTTGAAATCTTGCCATGTACATTTTTCTAAATTATAGTCAGAATATGTCTTTACACTTGATATGAGACATAATAACCTAAGAAGTAACAATGGAGTGAGATGTAGGGTCTAGACCACGCATGGGCAAACTAAGGCCCGTGGGCCACATACGGACCACGTTGGACTTTTTTATCCGGCCCGCCGTATATTGGTACAAAATTGTCCAAATTACAGTAATGACCGCATTCATTTTGCCTTTTTCCTGCAACCCCGTAATTTCAGTTTATTCCACTAGATGGCGCAATTGACCACTCGGCAACCCGGCAGGATCTAAGAACCGCATACGTCACCCTTACAATGGAGGGGGTTGAAATTAACCTGAGCAATCATGGCGAGACCAGCGAATACAAGTTGTAACAAGTAGTAGCGCTGAGCAAAGCGACTAAAACGCGACCACACACTTATAAAAAACACTTATATAAAGTCAGGCAACATTAACCAGCTTAGTGTGATTCTGTTTATTTTACCTTACTTTAATGACCATCCGTTCAGCGTTATTGACCATTGTGAAGATGTTTTCCTGTTGTTTTGTATTATTGCAGCTATCGGATGGAATCAATACATGGGCTACATGTGGCCATCACAAGTGAAATCATAACGAAAACTACGGCGGTAAAATGTGCCGGCTTATGCCACAATATGATATCAACAAGTAGTCAAGATAGTCTGATTAGCTTCGGTTGTTATGCTAACATCACCTGTAGAATGCCAGAGAAACAGCGTTGTGATGCCAAACAGCGTCAATTCAGACTGACACACATTCACTGATGGGGATGGGGGATATTTCTCAGCTGCTTGTGTGACAGTCGGACAGTGAATACTTTCCAGCGGCCGCTGCCGTGAGTTAACGGGAGAATAATCTCCGGTGGACGAGCCGCGCTCCAGCGGGCGGTAATGCCACTGAAACACATTAATAAACAATGCACCATGGCACTCTGGAGAAAGGTATAAGGCTGGAGAAGTAGTTCTTTAATTTAATCTGGCTTCGTATGATTAAAAACTACCCGACGCAGTCCTCTATTGATGTTGTGAGCGGTGTTGCGGAGAAAATCAGCGACGTAAAATGCAGTGTGGGTCTTAAGAACTTCGAAGGCACGTAAACGGTTACGTCATGACGCAAACGATGACGCAATAATTCACCTTTGAACCTAATTCACATTTGAACCTGCATTTAACAATGAGTGGACCAAAGAAAAGAAAAGTTGACAATGAGTGCAGAGTGTTTAAAGAGGAGTGGAGAGCGAAATATTTTTTCACCGAAGTGCGATCAGCCGCCACTTTTCCACCAAGCATGCTTAACTATGCTAGCAAACAGTCAACGCAAGAATGGGCGGCTTCTGCTCAGAAGTTGGCAGCCAATTTAAAGACTCAGCAAAATATTTTTCTCCAACAAACTTCTATTCAAGAGTCAAGCACCAAGGCAAGTTATTTGCTAGCATTCAAATTAGCAAAGGCCAGCAAACCTTTCCCCGAAGGGGAGTTTTTGAAAGAATGCATGGTAGAGACAGCAGGTCTCTTGTGTCCAGAGAGCAAATACAAATTTGAAAAAATCTGTGACAGTGACTCGCCGTGTAGAACTAATTGACGAAGATTTGGTCGATGTAAAAGACACCGCTCAGCTGTTAATTTTTATCCGAGGGATTAATGACAATTTTGAGATAACGGAGGAGTTTTTGACCATGGAATCTCTAAAGGGGACAACACGAGGAGAGGACTTGTATGGCAGTGTGTTTGGTGTCATCGAGAGGCTGAAGCTACCTAGGAGTAAACTTGCCAATGTCACCACAGATGGATCGCCAAACTTAACAGGAAAAAAGTCGGGCTGCTGAAAAGAATCCAGGATAAGGTGAAAGAGGAAAACCCTGAGCTGGATGTCATTTTCCTGCACTGCATAATCCATCAGGAAGCCCTGTGTAAATCTGTATTGCAACTTGATCATGTTGTGAAGCCAGTCGTAAAACTCGTTAACTGTATACGAGCGAGGGGACTTCAGCATCGTCAATTTATTAAGTTCCTTGAGGAAACGGATGCTGATCACCAGGACTTGCTTTATCACTCTCATGTCCGCTGGTTAAGTTTGGGGAAAGTATGTCGACGAGTGTGGAAGCTCAAAGGGGAGATTAGCTCATTTTTGGAGTTAATCGGGAAAGCTGACGATTTTCCAGAGCTGAGCGACGTAGATTGGCTTTGTGATTTTGCTTTTGCTGTGGACATACTGACACACGAATGAGCTGAACACGAAGCTACAAGGGAAAGATCAATTTGTGCACGAAATGTACACAAATGTGAGAGCCTTCAAAGCCAAGTTGACTTTCTTCTCAAGACAAATGTCAAACAAATCATTCGCTCATTTCACCACACTAGCGACACTGAAAGAGGCCCCTCAACGTGTGAAGAAATACAGCAAATCGCTGGACGACCTGCACGGAGAATTCTGCCGTTGCTTTTCTGATTTTGAAAAGTCACTTCAGCTGGTTTCATGTCCCCTTTCACAAGACTGTGAAACAGCGCCGCAGGAGTTGCAATTGGAACTGATTGAACTTCAATGTGACTCTGTCTTAAAGGAGAAGTTCAACTCCCTTAAACTGGAGGAGTTTTATGCTTCACTAAGCGAAGCCAAGTTTCCAAACGTTAGGAGGATGGCACAGAGGATGCTGGTGTTGTTTGGCTCTACCTACGTGTGTGAGCAGACGTTCAGCGTGATGAACATCAACAAATCATGCCACAGATCCCAGTTAACTAATGAACACCTCAGATCTGTCCTGAGAATTGCCACAACCAAACTGACACCAAACTTTGATGCACTGGCAAAAAAGGGTGACCAACAACACTGTTCCCACTAAAAGTTTTCTTAACTTTTTCAGGTAATGGATTTTACTTGTAATTTGTATTTGTTCACACAAACACTCTCCATCCATCTGCTACTGGCCCGGCCCGCTTGTCAAATTTTAAAACTCATAGTGGCCCCAGAGCTTAAAAGTTTGCCCACCCCTGGTCTAGACCCCTCCAAACCACTAGGCGTTCCGTTGTCTCTATTTTTAATACCAGGTGCCGTAAGCTTTTTATTTTATTGTTTATCAGTAGAGGTTGCTGCTTTATTCCTTGCATCTGTCCATGTAACATGAACACTTTTTTAAACAATGTCAAAATCAATACTTGGCAGCTTATAACTAATTGTCCTACCTTAATGGAGCAATATGCGACGCTTCGCCGTGGCATCATAGGCGTCAATAATGTCCTCTGCTTTGTTCTGTGAGGTCGCTCTCAATGTGAAGCAGGCTCAGTGTTGTCAACCTCTCCTGATGCATCGTTGTTCTGAGCCAGTTTTGGATACGCCGCATTGCTGAGAATGATCTCTCACATATTGCTTTGCCAACGGGTAATGAGAGAGCCAGGCAAAACAGCTTTTTGTAGTTAGGATAATTGTGGAGGCTATTTTTATACAACATTAGAAAGACTGATTCTTATTATTACATTATAAGCTTATTGTGCTCATTTATGTGGCTGTGAATAAATAGACGTCTTTAGCCTGCAATACAGAGTAGCAAGGTCAGGTGCAGACACTGGAAGAATACAAATAGTTATTCATAAACAGGACATCACTCCGGCCTTGAGCTTTGGGTGAGCTCCGCTCCCACACATAGCTAGGAAGCAGCCTTATGAAGATTCCACTTTTTCTGTAGAAACGTTAGCGAAAACAAATTACGTATGATGGTGCCAAAGTAGGGAGGGACTTCCACAGGCCGGCCGAATGCTGATTGGAAGGTCGTGTTGCCAAGAGACTCTCTGAGTCTACCACCTACCAAAGAGAACCAAGTCTAAACCACGGTATCTCTTCAGCTAGTCTTGACCAATCATAAATGTACGGGCAACGCCCTGTGTAATAAAAATGTATGCACGCTAGGGGTTTCACCAACTAGTCGACTACCTCTACCACTAGTTGGCGCTATAGGCCCTAGTCAACTAGTCGTGAACAAAATGGAGACAAACGTGGGAGATGAGGATGCCGACATTGGCGCTGAGGTGCAGCAAAATGCTCCAGCAAAACACGTCTGACATTCAGGGGTCCTCATCTTATGCACCGCAATTATGCGCTCTACAGTTTCAGTTTTAGCTCCGGCACTAAAAGTTCACAAGTGTGCTCCACTAGCACCCCCCCTTTGAACAGCTGTTTGGACCTAATTTCGAGAGCAACAAGAAAAAACGGGTCAACAGTGGCGCGGATGAGCTACGGGATTACTGCCAGCAGACACCCCATATCCCCACAATGGATAACCCTCTGAAGTGGTGGGCACAAAACGTTATATCTATTATATACCGACGTTATATCTCTCACAGGCTCCGCCCTCTACTGGACTCTATGGGTACAGTGGGCGGAGCCACGATAAATGTACGCACTGTCGTCCAATAACAACATTCCACCCTACTGTCCCTGACCGGCCTTTCTGGTCAGCAGCTGCTGCCCCACATTCTCCTTTTAACCCGGTCGTGACCGTGGAGAAGTCTGGGCTGCGGCTGACAGAGCACACCCTGCCGCACTTACCTCGCAGAAGGTGTGCCCAAAAAACAGTGATGGGGCCCCCCCCCCCCAGCCCTGTATGGGCTCACTGTGCACCCATCTCCCTGAGTCCCTAAGGCTCGCAGGGAGAGTGCCAGTGCCCATGCCCCACACTCAAACACTGACCCCGTGCAGAGTGTGTGTGGACTAAAGTGTGGAGGGCTGCTCTCCTCGCCCATCCCGGGACCCTCGGAGGTCCCGAGAACAGCGAAGGCGCATTACGTCCGGGGAAGGGGTCAGATGCCAACTGACCCACAACCCCCCCCCCCCCTACCAGTCCTGTGTTGCCCCAGCAAGCACAGACGAGGAGAAAGAGCCAGACATGTCCAAGAGATAAAACCTTATGAAGGGGCCTGGCGTCGACCAAGACGCCGCTGTGCATATATCCTCCACACTCACACCGCTGAATAAGGCTGTCGACGCAGTCACAGCCCGTGTGGAGTGCGCACAAACCCCCGTGGGGCAGGCTCCCCCCAGTGCAATGCACTCGCAGAGCCAGCCTACTAGGCGTTTCTTGGACAGAGCTTTCCCGATCACCCCGCCCCGAAGCACACGAACAACTGTTCGGTGCGTCTAAGGGCAGCCGTGCGCTCCACATAACATGCTAGCGCACGCACCGGGCAAAGGAGGTGCAATTTAGGCTGACCTGCTGCCAAATCCCTCCTGGCAGGACGAGATGGCTGCTGCATACACCTTCACTGTTGAATGCGCAAGCCCTCTGTCCACCAATAACCGTAAGAAGGAAAAAATAGAGCCTAACTCACAAGATAGGGGCTCTATTTTCCGCTCCTCACCCCATCGCTGGAATCCTAGCCACTTTGGCCTGTAACAGGCTGTGGTGGATCCAGCTCTAGCTGCCTCGATAGACTGAATAACACTGTCAGACAATCCACCCTGTCTCAGCCTGTCCCTCTCAGGAGCCAAGCCTGAAGAGGACGGCCCAGAGTGGGTAACGCCCCGATTGCACCTGCCTCTTGAGACATCGCCCCCCAGAACTGGGGCACCGCCCAGGGCTGGCCCACCTTCATCTGTGTCATCTCTGAGTACCTCGGCGCCCCAACGCGATCCGGCGCTACCAGAATGACTGCCAGACGTTCTCGCCTCACTCTCCCCAGGAGAGGGAGAATGAGACGCAGTGGTGGAAAGGCGTAGAGCAGCTTTCTTGGCCATGGCTCGTGTGCAAACGCGTCCACCTCTAAAGGTGGGTCGTCGCTCAGGGCCATGGAGAACCACAGGGCACAGTGATTTTTGCGCCGGCTGGCGAACAGAACCACCTCCGCTCTCCCGAACTGGGCCCAGATCTGCTTCACCACCTCTGGGTGAAGCGTCCATTCGCCTGGCAGGGGGCCGCCCCTCAACATGAGGTATGGGGGTGCTCCTTTTTTCAATTGAACGCAAAGCCTAATTTGGTTAGGTGTGTGATCAATTGTGCTGTGCAAAACATTGCCTTTTCCCGGGACCCAGCCATGACTATGAGGTCGTCTAGTAAAAGAAAACTCATGCCGTGGGCGCGCAGTGGTTGAGGCGCTGTGGCCACACATTTGCTGAATGTGCGTGGGGATAGGGAAATAGCCGAACGGCAGCCTGTTGTACTCGTAGGCTATCCCCTGGAAGGCAAAACACAGACACTTTCTGTGCTCTGGAGCAATTTCTACATGAAAGTACGCGTCTTTCAGGTCGATGGTGGTGAACCAATCGCCTGGCTGCACAAGCCCCAGTAACTATTTCATAGTTAACATGCGGAATTTCCTGCAGGAAATGTGGCGATTCAGGCAGTGGAGATCTAGAATAGGTCTGAATTCCCCTGTCTTCCTGAGACCCAGGAAGTACATGGAAAGACCCTTTTCTCTGTGCTGAGGGTGCACAACAGACACAGCCTGTTTCTGCACCAGAGCCTGAATCCCTGCTGAGAGGAAACACATCTCCCTCCGGGAGGCCAGATTTACCTCTTGCATGCCCATAACAAAAGGTGGGTGTGGGACACCCACATGTGATACAGTAGTACAGTGTATAGACATGTGGTACAGTGGGACGCTGCAAAACTGCGGCTCCCAGGAGACCAACACGGTCCTCTTTGAAAAGCGCCACGCGGCGTGATATCCAGGGACATCACACGGCGGGCAGCGGCGGCGGCCTGTGATGAAGTAGAGTCAACCCTATATCATGTGAAACCACCGAGCACCGGTCCCCGGGGGAACCGGGCCTGGGGCAAGGCCTGTGGACCAAGCTACTTATTCGGCCTTGCGGCCCAATAATCGCTCTGACCTGGTGAGGCGGGGGCATCTCTAGCAATGAGTGAGTAGCCCACACACCCGCCGCCATGATCATCATCCAGAGAGAAACCAGCCCTGCGGCACCGCCGGGCCATATCCTGGTCCCCCAACACTCGAAGCAAGGTGGTGGGGATCGGCGCCCGCTATTTCAGCTAGGGCACGAAGGACAGGCCTGGGTCTCTAGCAGTGGCGACTCCCTGGAGGTAAGTTTACTCTATCTTCTTCAAACGTCTTCCGGTCTCTCGTGGAATCACTTCCGCTGGCTGAAGAGAAAGGGATGACAGTCAGGAGGCGAGGCCTCCTTTTATACGGTGTGATGCGCGCGCATTCAGGTAGGCCCACCCAGGGGTGGACTGGGACTAAAAATCAGCCCGGGCATCTCGACCGGCCCACCTCGGTCCGCTAGTAAATCGTCAGCGGGGGGTGGGGGGGTGCGAGTGACTTAGCCGACCGGCCCACCTCGGCCCGCTAGTAAATCGTCAGGGGGGGGGGGGGG
>CALSBZ010040451.1:0-15956 GCA_943591055.1 Gobionotothen gibberifrons
ACTCGCCTTCAAAATAATATATTATATCCTTTTCAGTTTCACAGAACACAAATTGGGTTATTTACATAATATGTTTACATGATTTTGTTGTGCAATAAAACAACCCGATGGACACACGATAAAGGAAATGTTCAAATTCGGCTCTGATCGTAGCAACATCAGTGCCGGTCAAAGGTCTTCTTTGTTATTTATTGAGCTTTAAAACAAATGAATAACGACTAGCCTATAGGCTATATAATGTATAAAATACACGGAGCCTCTCTTTTTCCTCCCTCTCTTCTGACAGCGTCAGTGTCTGTCTCATGCAGCAGCTGATCCAGTAATGAGTGACCCGGCCGACAGTAAAAATAAACATATTTATAACTAGTTTAGGTAGTTTGAGAGGTAGGCTAATTAAAATAGCTAAGGGCGATGATCTGACTTGAAGTGTGTGTTTTGCTCGGTTCACCGCTGCATCACAGCGGGAGGAGCTGCAGATGAGCAGCAGAGCTGCGTGTCTCCGTCCTGTCAGATTAGACTTCACTCGCGTTTATGTCCATACCGAGAGAAAGATAAATAATCTGAATTCAGTGTGCAGTTTATTTGATGCGGGGGTGAGCAGCAGAGGTGGGGAGAGGCGGGGCTATTGCCTCATCATTATCAGAACATGATCGTATAGAGCGTACTCACGGAGCCGTTGGACCCCCCCAGGCTCCGGCAGCAACTTCGTGAGCGGTGGCAAAATCTTTGGCATGCCAAAAAATTGCCGAAGGACCTTGCGAAGGTTCATTTTCGTTTTGAATTTGTGTTTCAATTTTGCCCTTCATAAGGGCATCGTGAGGGCATCTTGTTCTCATCGGTGTCATCGGGCATTCGCCCCGATCAGAGTGAGGGCGAATGCCCGATGGCACCAATGATAACAAGATGCCCTCTCGAGTGCCTTACGAAGTTGCCGCGCACGAAGTTGCTGCCGGAGCCTGAGAAACTCCACCGGCGGTCATACCAGACCCGGCGCCAGAACAAATCTAAAGGGAGGGCATGTGATGTTCATGGGAGGGCACACAAAACCGTCACGTGCTGCGGGCCTGCGGCACAATATATAGGCTATAATATCAAACAGCAAGGCCAACGGCATTGCGCAAAGACGCACACTTATCGCAAATACATACACAAATAAAGGGCAACATAGAAACCACTTTTGAAACAATGTGTGCGTGGCAGCACACACACTGGTAAATCACGAGCAAAGCACACTGTTAAGGATGGCAGCTTCCTCATCGTTGCACTCCGAGAGAAATAGTAGAGACGGAGACGATTAACTGCTGTTAGTTCTATTATGGCATTGTGCATGTTGTCGTGAGAGGTGTATGTTGCTGTGTGGGGAATGCTTTCCATTATTTTGGCCAACTCTGCATCTTTGTGCAGCGTATACTCAAACAGCGATGGGAAGAGCCCACTGCCTGACTCGGACATATAGTTGTAACTTGTTGATTTACAGCACTTTGTTCAACTCTGTTGTTTTTAAATGTGCTATAGAAATCAAATGGATTGGATTGGACATGCTGTGGAGTGAATCGTGGTCACCTCTGAGAGGGAGTTGGTTGACAGCTAAAAAAGCTATAATATCAAAGTACTAATTTCCTTATTTGTTTCCTGACGTATCTCTCTCTCCACAAACTCTCACATGAAATGTGTTCTTTTGATGCGGCATGCCTTAGCAGTCCTTTATCAGTCTGTAATGCGTGTTTCCAGTCGCAAAAACCTTTGACAGTAAAAGCCGCATCAAATGAAGACATATTTATTTTAAACTGTCTACAGGGGAAACAAAAGGCTGCGTCTGCTTTTAACGAATATTCAAGCCATGGTCTGTTGTTGTAGCCTACCATGCAGTGTCAAAAGTGCGCTTCTTTCCTGAAAACAATCTCCCTGGATAACAATCCAGTTTCACCTGGTTCGGGTTTATTGACCCCAAGATCATCTGGGGCTGTTGGTCTTTGAGCGGTTGCTGGCCCAATAGTACCTGTCGATGTGCTGCAAGGTAGCATCTGTAGTGGAGGCAGCGGCACGGAGGAGGAGGATGCTGGCGGGTGTGGTACAGGGTGTGGCAACGCAGGTGGTGATGGTATGGGCACAAGGAGCTGTGCATCGGAGGACAGCGTTGGTGGCGGCCGCCTTGATGAGTCAAGGCTTGGGCTTGCTAACTCAGCCCCGGGGTTTGCCGAGGTCAAGCTTGTGACATTAAGGCGTGCTGCTGCAACGGCAGGTGCAGGGTCGCCAGCAGCACCATCGGCGGCAGTTATTTCATCGCTATTTCGTTTTAATAAATCCTTAGACCTTTTAAGCCAATTTCTGATGTCCATTTTGTAATTCAAACAGAAATGGGAGTCTACAGAATGCACAATAAACAATAAACAAATCCAGAATAGGCGGCAGAGTGTGACGCTGTGATTGGTCTAAATGTGGACGAATCACAAATCACAACAGACACATGCATTTATTTGACATAGCCTGCGATTTTTTGTTTTAGTTACTATCTGACATCACATACATCGTAGCATAAAAGTTCACAGTTTATTTATAATAATTAATAAAAATAAAAAAATGTTATAAATAATAAAAATCGTGTTTATTGGGGGAGGGCAGGAATGTCAAATGGGAGGGCCTGGCCACGGCGCCGGGCATGGGTCATACGATGGCTTAAGATGCCCTCACAAATGGCCCGATGCTGTTACGATCAGAGCCGAATTTGAACATTTCCTTTATCGTGTGTCCATCGGGTGTCAATTTCGGGACAGTGTGACAGGGGCTTTAAAAAAAACAAAAAAAACAGTGATAATAAAACAATGCTCCATAAGTCTGTGTGGTCAAAAAAATAAATACATAATACAATTGTGCAATGAGTGGCGGCGCCAGAGATTTCTTTTGGGGGTGCTGTGGGGTAGCTTGACGTTTCATAGAGGGTGCACAAACATTTAGGGTTTCCCATTAATGTACCGGTCGCTACAGTGGAATTTTCTACTGCAACAATCCCCACGCAAATACACAGTGTACCTGCGACTGTTACAATGAAGGCTTGATAATCAGCTCACGGCATATAGGTGTAAGCAGGGGTGAAGTGCTATTTTTATAAGTGGGTAGTGGACCTAACATAGGGGGGTCCGGGGGCATGCTCCCCCGGGAAGATTTGTTTTGAAATATTGAAGTTAAAAGCTTCAATCTGGTGCACTTTGAGAGCAAAATGAAGAGCTCTATGGATACATCTCTCAGATTTTTCTTTATGGATATTTTACAAATCACTCCCCTTTTAAACTCTATTATTTTTTTACTGTCATATACTATTTCATACCTGTTTTTCATTTATTCTCGTATTTTTTTATAATGTTCATATAAACTTGTGCCTCGTAAAATAATTGTTTACATTAATCGTGACCAAAACGTTTGAGACCCGGCCACTGAGAGAGTCATTTAGTTCACTGAGCCTCTCAGTCTGACAGGAGAGGACTCTCCTCCACCTTGTTGTTGAAAATGCTCCTTATTAGATTGTTAGCGTAGCTCGCTAGCACCAGAAGCTAACAACAACGATCTCTGGTACTGGTGGGTTCTCTCTCTCTCTCTCTCTCTCTCTCTCTCTCTCTCTCTCTCTCTCTCTCTCTCTCTCTCTCGCGCACATAAAATGGCTCGTCACACACACACACACACACACACACACACACACACACACACACACACACACACACACACACAGCCGAAATTGAATGAAACACAGAGACCCAGACATATTTGTACTGTACTGTATTATATTATATTCGAATCAATCATTTTTCAAATTAAGATTTTTTTATTTTATTTACTTTTAAAAACATTTTTCTTCCTGGTCTCTCGCTCCCCCCCTGTCATGCCTCTGCGCCCCCCACTTTGAGAAACACTGCCTTAGCCTATCACGTGCTGTTGTGTTAGAGCGATAGCCAGTAGAAGCGCAAGTGTTACATAGTGATGTCACTATGTTATGGAAGTAAACAAAGTAGTCCAATCAAGGCGTTTCAGGTAGGGGGGGAATATGTAGGGAAAAAAACTCACTCTGGAGGGAACTTGGAGATTTTAGCCTTTGAGGAACCTGTACATCCACAAAAAAAACTATATAACACACTACAGGAAAGGGAACCCCCAAAAGCACAGTAGGGCCCCTTTAGCAAACTCCCATTGTTCCCATAATGTTCTTATGGTCAGGGCTGCACATAACTGGCGCACCCCCTGTGAGAGAGAGAGAGAGAGAGAGAGAGAGAGAGATTTACGAGTTATTTACGAGTTGCATAATAACTGGTAAGATAGCAGGGTTTCCCACACAGACTTTACTTGGGCGGGCCGCCCAGGTATATTAACGGCCGCCAAAGTATAATTCGTGAGCCATTTAGGTTTAATGGCTCGCCCCCGTTCGGAAAGTCAAGTACCCCTCAAAAGGTCTGGTTTATTTCATTTTAAGGATGCGCACCAAGCAACATCTCCAGGTGCTCCTTTGAGAACCAGGGCAAAAAAGTGATGTGCACCCCTGCATATGGTGACATTTAACATTTAAACTAGCCTGCTTACTTAGTTTCAGAGAGTAAGAAAAGATGGTCAATCTAATTTAATGTCTCTGCCATTAGTATAGAGTTGGTTCAGTATGTGATTAGAGTAGCTTAGCAAAACACAAAGCTAGCTTGGCTCTTTCCAAACAGAAAATGGCCACTTACACCTTCAAAGACGATTCACATGTTTTTATGTGGAGTTAGAGGGTTTATTTATTTTTTCTGGCAGGAAATCAGACACAGCTTCCCAGAGTCTTGGAGTCACTATGAGTTTGCAATATGTTGTCGAATACTGCGTAACCATTTTGACCGGCATCAAGAGACATATCCCGGGCTCAATGAATGCATTATATGCTGGAGACAGAGTGCATTAAGTACAGCAGGGTGGAAGAATAAAGTGTTATTTCTTCTAAAACCAGAAAGACATTCACATTTCAGATTTACAGATTTAATAAAACATGCTTTCAGTCTTCATAGTCTTCAGGTTACCTCATCCTGACCCATCTTAAACAACCAAGATAATATTGAGATTAATCTTTTCGTCTCAGTAAGCTAATATATAAGAAAAATAATGTATTGAGGATTCTTTATTTTGATTTATAAGTATTACTATACGTCCCTGACATGAGACCTGTCTGTATTGTAATAATTACTCAATTAAAAATCAAGTATTTATTCCATAAGTCTCCCCAAACAACCTGAAGCAATGATACAAACAGAAGCTAAAGGTCAAGTGCTGAATATTTTCATTTGAACTGAGGATTCCTCCCTCTGCATAAATGAATGTTAACCAAGATCTGCACAACAAAGTCAGCTATTCACTCATATGTGCACCTTCTCTCCTTTCAATTTAGTAATTGAATCACAGAAAATGCATTTTTCTCTCTCACGTCTGATGGAGATCACAATCCCACGGTGGAGTGCAGGATGTATACATTTTAAAGACTTTCAGACAACCCTGATACATTCACTGAAGGTGGTCCAAGCACACACTTTGAAAGGGGGGATATTTTATTCAAAGAGAAGATAGTCTCACCTTTATAGTCACGGACTGGCTGATGAGGCCATGCACTACATCTTTTATATCTCCATCTCATTCTCCATCTTAGGTGTGATATTTTCTCTCCTATTCATATCCTCCATCAGCCAGGCTCTCAAGAAAGAGACTGCCTTTCTTTGGATCCGGCGATGACATCATTACCGAGACATCCATATTGTGTGCTTTTATAACGGTCTCACAGTTTACTTGCTCCGATAGCCCTGAACACTACCTTGGACCGAAAGCATAGTTCACTTTTATATTTGATGACACCTTCAAACTTGCCAATGTCAACGGATTGACACATACAATAGTCTGACAAAGTATTTTCATTTTAGCAGCCAACAATACTCTCCAAAAACACCTTGGATGCCTAGTGTTCATAATAGTAAAGCAAAGATCTTAGACTTCGAAAAAGTTGGAGTGGAATGTCTAAATTATTTAGCGGTATAGATTTCACAGAGCGTAGCTCAACTGAACACAGTCACTCACAAAACTCCTTTGTCATTTCTTTTCAAAGAGCATCAATCTGACAAGTGTTTGCACTTGGTACATATTTCATAATAAAATCCCTCCTGTTGTGATGTAAATTAATAACTCTCCTGTTGAGTGTGTTGAGCAGAAATTCATTCCTGTGTGTTTGTGTTCCACTGATACTTTCTGTGTGTTTAACGGAGTTGCAATGCAGCTGTTTTAAATACACACCGTTTGCAAGAGTGATTCCCACTGTCTCCAATCAGCCAGCGGAAATAAATCAGGGCTTGTTGGGTGCTTGCTGAGGCACTCACTGTGCCAGTTATTCTGATTCTCAATACCTCCACCCGGCTTACAAGCTGCAACAGATATTCTAATTGAAATGTATCATCCTATGGATAAAGAGACTTTATATTTTTCTGACATCTTTGTTTGGCTGGACAGGCCCTCTGTGTTGAGATTTTGAGAAATCCTCACACTCTGGTTTATGAATAGAGAAAAATACAATTCACAGCAGTCAGACTTAAAATTAATAGCTATACAGTTTTTTAAAAAGGAAGCCATGCCTTTTAGGCTAAAATCCCAAAGTTCTCTCCAGAGGGAGTTTCTCTCCCACATACTTCCCCCCCTGCCTGAAAAGCTTCCATTGTACTTCTTTGTTTACTTTCGTAACATAGTGACATCACTATGAAACACATCCCTAAGCAGTTGACCAATCGACCAGCTAACCAATCAGAGCAGACTGGGCTCTGGTTTCAGACAGAGGGTGAAAAGAGGTGCTGCAGCACAGGCAGTATGAGGAAAATAAAGAGCTTTTTGAACATTAAAGCATGGAGACATGTCACAGTTGAGGCGCAAAATACAATTATTAAAGGGAAATTAGCATAATAGGGCCCCTTTAAATGTTTATTTTTATTTGTATATTGTACGCCCTCCTTTCAATATCAGTCTTTTCACACTATCAAAGCACCTTGTGCTTTTAGATACGAGATACGATCAGTCACTAGTTATTGCTTTATTTCACACAAAGGCAATAACACATCAGCATGGTGTCTCAGGTGTTATTAGCCATGCCAGTCTCTGTTCCCTCATAGGATATTTTCTTTATCCTTTGTTTGTCCTTAAGCCAAAGCCCAAAATATGTCAGTCTGTAAAGTGAAACCGATGCAGAAAATGCCGTAAACATGCTTTTTTCAAATATCCAGAGTGTTTGCGTCAACACTGGTCGCAAAAAGAAGGGTGGTTGGTTGTATAGAAGTCAAGAAGAACATGTTCTTACCTTATTAAAGTCTAATCGACAATAAGAAAGAGATCTGACATAAATGTGTATTCAATATAAATATATAATCAATTATGGTCCTGTTTAATAATAAATAAACCATTGAGCTTTGGTTGTGCCAGGGTGTGCATCATTGTGTTTCACAGGTTACTTACATGGTGGTGTCCAGTTTACAGTATGTGTTTTCTTCTTACAACGTTAACCCTTTAACATTGGTTTCAGTTCACGAAAGTTCATTTTGGTCAGGGATACTTCTTATTAATATTATTTTACAGCAGACTGGCCAGAGTTTGACAGATGGTTGACAGTCTCCAGGAGTCCACAGTGTTCACAATTGCCATATTTGTGTCAAATCATGAGCCCGATTGCCAGCCCACAATGTCGCAGCTTTGTGAATTTGACGTGATCCTTTCAAGGCAGGTTCACACTGGTGAATCATTTTATTTATGATGCAACGACACTCCATCCTTCCAAATGGAAACTGTATTTCAACCCTTTCTCTGCCTAAACTGTCCCCTGTCTGCCACCTCATTGCCTTCGAGCCCAACATGTGCTGGCAGCCTTAAAAAAATACACTGACGAGAGAGCCATTTCCTCCAGCCTTCATTTTATATGGGTCGTTAGTGCAGATCAGGAACACCAGAGCAGAGGCGGAGCCAGTAGCAAAGCAGGTGCACCCCTGCAGAGGGAGCAAAGAGGAGACTAAGGCCCAATCCCAAACCACGCCCTACACCCTACCCCTACACACTACCCCTACACACTACCCCTCCATTTGCGCATTCGCACGGAGGGTCCGCCACATTAAGTGCTATTCCAAACCAACAAGTGTGGAGCGGTGTGGAGGAGGAGTGGGTTATCAAGCCATCAAACAGCGAGTCTGCATCGGTGCTGACTGGAGATCGGTCTCTACCTGACCGGTCTCAACGCTGTGTGTGTCCGTCAGGAAACAAACTGTTAGCAAGTAGTTCCAGCAAACATCCATGTTAACAACCTCATGATAACCTCATATATTTTTTTAACTTAGGATCATACCTGTGGCTAGTCTAGAAAAAGGTAAATGTGTGCCTCATTGAGGCAGATGGAGGGAGTAAATACAGCGGCAAGCTTTGGGACAAACTCCCCTCTCTCCGGCAGAAACAGGAAATGCCGTAACTGTATGTGACAACGGTTTCAAATCAGCATCTCTTTGACAACAAATTTAAATTAATAACTCAAATAAAACTCCAAACATCTTTAATTATATTACTTTTTGTAAAGCTCTTTTAGTTTTAAACCTGATGTTTATAAGCTTCTTAGTTTTTGCAACAGTCTGTAAATATACACAACTTTATAATAAAATGCACACATTTACCTTTTCCTAGACTAAACACAGGTATGATCCTAAGTTAAAAAAATATGAGGTTATCATGAGGTTGTTAACATTGCAAGTTATCAGCGGATGTTTGCTGGAACTACTTGTAAACAGCTTGTTTCCTGATGGACACACACAGCGTGGAGTCCGGTCAGGTAGTGACCGGTGTCACTACCCGATCTGCCGCTCTGCCCGATCTGCAGTGCGCATGTGCGAGATGGTCCGCCATATTGGACAACTCCGGACGGCAACCCAAGTAGGACACTTGACACAGTGGCTTTTGGCAAAGCTCAAAAAGAAAACTCGAGAGGGATGAGTTATTGTTATTACAACGTGACTTCACTATTATTTAACAACTCTTTTTATTGGGCAGCTATATGCCATACATTTTGCATACATTCACAGTAAATATTTATTCAGTATGATAGCTGACTAACAGAAGTTAAATTCATTTCTCACTTATTCTGACAATGTACTTAACCCCAAATAAAAGAACCCAATAAAAAGAGTTGTTAAATAATAGTGAAGTCACGTTGTAATAACAATAACTCATCCCTCTCGAGTTTTCTTTTTGAGAAACATTCGTTCCTCAAGTTGTAAAAATGTGCTAATAACGTTATTCTGAGAGTTATTTCCCTCTGCATTATGAACGCGCATCTAACCCACGGGACCGCGCCGCCCAGCACGCTCATGTTACGTGTTCAGCCTTTACCCATGGATGCACAATAACAACGGACCCACATCGTCTAACCCCACAGAGCTGTAATAATGGATATATTGCACACACTGTAAAAAAAAAAAATGTTTTTTTACAGTTTTTCCCCAGAAAAAATTACAGTTTTTTATTGTATTTCATAATTACAGTAAATCATATTCAATTTACAAGAATAAACGGTTTATTGAAATGTGTCCTGTATTTTAACAAAAATAAACTGTAAAAATTGAATACATTATTTATCTGTTTTTTAGCAGTTTTTAAATGCGAATTTAACAAAACTAAGCGTAAAAATAAATGATTTTCTGGTGGAAAAATTAGCTGCATTTTCTGTAATTTTACAAAAAAATACTTTTGTTATGGCTATATATCACTGTCAAATACATAACAAATACTGTTAATACTCATTTAAAAAATGTATAATTGCAAGAAAATATATGAGTAAAGAAAGAAATATTTTGTAATTTTGCTTAATTTAACCACTACTTTACATTGATAAACTGAAAAAACACAGGTATTGACTATCCTAATATAGTAAAGAAAAACTACATTTTAACACATTTTGACTTGCACTTTATTGCTACATTTGTATTAATTTGAAGATTTAATTGTTAAATATATGAATTTCATGTTATAAAAACTGTGTAAAACCATAGAGTTAAAAAAAACTTGACTGTTATTAGCATGTTGGGTGCGAACTCCTACCAGAGCACAATTCAGATATAAAATGATGCTATAATCCACCAGTAACAGTCATAGACTGTGGGTTATAGGAGACATTTGTCTATGCCATGATACATCTATTGACTAGCTCATAGCTGTCCGCATTCACTGCAGGCAAACCTAATGTGACCATTCACTTATTATTTCGAAGAAGAAGAAGAAGAAGAAGAAGAAGAAGAAGAAGAAGAAGAAGAAGAAGAAGAAGAAGAAGAAGAAGAAGAAGAAGAAGAAGAAGAAGAAGAAGAAGAAGAAGAAGAAGAAATAATGTATTCATACCTCAGAGGGAAAGGTCTTCCCCCACTCTGTTGTGTTTAAACACATTACACACACAGGGAGGATATACTGTACATGCACAAACACACAGAGCATATACATGCACAAACACAACCACATGCGGATAGGAGAGGGGATCGCAGAGAGGCTGCCAGATAGCCGGCGCCAGGGAGCAGTTTTGGTGTTCGGTGCGTTCACAACCCAAGTAACATTGACCTGCTGATATGCTTTCAACACAAGAAAAAGCTGTGCCAATTTCTGACATTATTTAGATTTTCAGATGATCAGAGACACGAAGCTGCCGCAAAGCCACTTGTGCAGCTAACAGTGATTGCCGGACAGTATGTAAAAAACATATTGAGTTTCACTGTAAGCGAAAAATGAAAGGATCTGGAAGTTAAATAACATTAGCATTTCCCCCTATGCCTTATCACACTAGCATAAGCCCATAACATTGAACATGCTAGCAAGCACTTACAGCCAGCCTACTCTGAATATCAAAACCTTGTTAGCAGTTAGCTACCTGCTAAATTGGTATTAGCATTGCAATTACAGTAAAGCAACTATACTAACAAACAACCAACTGTTGTGCGTTCACAACCCAAGTAACATTGACCTGCTGATCTCTTTCAACACAAGAAAAAGCTGTGTACATTTCTGACATCATTTAGCTTTTCAGATAATCAGAGACGTGAAGCTACCGCAAAGTGCCTTGTGCAGCTAACACAGAGTGAATTCTCGTAGCGATTGCTACAACTACTGCACCATGTTTGTTAGGAAAGTAGCTTTTAGAAATGTATCAATGTTCTAAAATGTGTGACTTTAACTCAATATTTAAAAAACAGAGTGATTGGCGGACAGTATGCAAAAAACATATTGAGTTTCACTGTAAGTGAAAAATGAAAGGATCTAGAAGTTAAATAACATTAGCATTTTCCCTTAGGCCTTATCACACTAGCATGTACAATCAAGCGCATAGCATAACATGCTAGCAAGCACTAACAGCCAGACTCTGAATATCAAAACCTTGTTAGCAGTTAGTGCTACCACTATGCTAAATTGGTATTGGCATTGCAATTACAGTAAAACAAACAACCTATGTTGTCCTTGTAGACGTCTAATAATATCCATCATATTGAAAGAATAGGCCTTCACCATAGCATGTTGACAAAGCTAGTAACTACAGCGAAAGACCTTTACAATCCAAGTCAATTAACTTAAATATGTATTGTGATAATGTCCCACACAGCTAGTTGGTTACAACAATCTACAGTGATGTCACAGGGATTTCAGGAAGCAGGTAGTTGAAGGTTGAAGGTTAATCCATTTGCTATGGCTACAACTGCCTCGTGGTTTGTTTAATATAGGAATGCATCTTTGTCTATCACACTTTGCTTCTGTATGTCTCCCATCTGACTTTATTGTGAGCTTGTGTTTTCAAAAAGTAAATTGAGCATGTTTTATGAGACTGAACAGTCACATAGGGTATTGGACTCTCTTAAAACCCAGGTAGGTGCAGAATAGGTCTCTCAAAAATAAAGCAATCAGGAAGGCAGTATTTATCAACTAGTTACATTCTCATTTTGTAAATTAATAAAATAACATCCAAAGAATTAAACAATCATAATTGCAATGTAAATAGTTTGCACCCCATTTTTTTTACTTTTAAATTCATCTTTATGGTATGGCGCTGGTGTGGTGTTACCAATTCTTAAAAATAATACAAGGATTGGATGTTCATCAAAGGATTTTCAGGGCAATCGATTTGCAGCCAATCAGAGACGAGACTTCTGCTGCACGCACGCATCATGCGCTGAGGCAGACAGAGCGCATGCGGAAAGCCACTGACACTACAGAGACCACGCAGTTAGCATGCCATGCAGGAGGTGAAGAGCACGGCGCGCCCAGAGGAGAGAAATCAGCACTTTGAGAGGTAACGGTAAAAACTATTTATCAACGGATTCAAAACACTCAAGTCTTAAAACATTGCAAACCTTAAAGTCCTAGCTATGGTATACATGTTGTTTAACGATCGAAAACAAAGTATTGTTAGCTAACGTTACCATAGCTAGGTAGCAGCTAGCTAGCTGGTAGCAGCTAGCTACCATGCTTTGAAAGTGAGCTGTTCTATGCCATCATTACTGCAGTAATGATATTTTTTAATGATGTGCAAGATGCGTGCTCGAGTGGCTGAGCGTGATGTGCAGTGAATGTTTCAGAGTTACTTTTTCGCAATATTATTTAATAAAAGTAAAGTCTATGTGTGGGACACCCTGCTATCTTACCAGTTATTATGCAACTCGCAAATATCTCTCTCTTTTCTATCTCTCTCTCTGTGCGCAAATGCGCCTTTTTTCAAATGATCCGGTGCGCTTTTTTTGGCGGGGTATGCGCATGCGCACCAGTTATGTGCAGCCCTGTGTATAAGAGTAGAAGTACTCAGGTCTTATACTTGAAGTGGTATTACTGTACTTAAAGCTGCTGCTGTGTTATTTAAGTTATTTTTGCTCAAGCATGTGCAAACCTGTGTCTCTTTTCTCCCCTCAGCTGTTAGCTGCAGTACCAGTAGTTGCAACCTACCAAGAATAAACAGCAGCCAGAGATCCTCAAGTAAGATTTCTTGCCATATTACAAGTTTTATCAATTCTCAATGTCCTTTGTGGTATTGCTATGCAAACAGTGAAAGGATATGTAAATCATCAAGAGGTGGCTAAAATATGTTTTTCTGCTGACCCTGTCCAGAGCAGTACATTGCTTTGCTTCCAGGTGGTTGCTCCTGTCTGCATCTCCAAGCTCGGGGCATACCGGCCATCAGTGGCGGACTGGCCATCGGGACGTTCGGGACGAATCCCGATGGGCCGCTCGGTCCACTTCGGTACCGGCAGGGGCGGACTGGCCATCTGTAGAATCACCGAACGGCCGGGTCGGTTCGCTGCTTTTAAACGGCATCATTGAAGTTGTGCTGACAGGCGACAGAGATCCACCGTTTCCCAGTCCGCCCCTGCCGGCCATCATCTACTCTAGGTAATACACTGACTATAGATAAGTACTGTACCTTTTATAAAACCCCACTTTAAACACCCAAACTATCCCTTTATGATGTGACATGTTCTACACTGTTAACATTAGGAAACACTTAAAAAATTAAAGAAAGCTGCAGGAGCCGATCATTCCTAAAATACAATTGGCCATATGATCACCAGTAAAAAACAACAACAATCTGCACTAAATATTTTTTGGATTTATAAATGTTTTGTGACTTTTTCCTTTGTGTACCTTAAGGGAGTTCTCCCCTGACAGCTGGACACTACATGATAGCAGAGGACCAGACCATCGTCAGTGGCAGTGTCCTGAATGCTGTCGACGCCCTGATGCTGATGTTTGCAGCATATTACTGCCTCAACATCAGTTACCGCTCAGAACTGGGAGCTACCCTGGAGTTCTTGAGGTAAGACTTGAATTGTGATTATTAAGTCATTCCATCTTAAACCACAGAGTAGAGGATTGTGCACATTTTCTGACACACGATAAGTGCTCCTGACAATACAAGATAAAAAGATTATTGTGCTGCATTCTGTTTCGCATTATGCTCTCGTTTTGTCTTGGGTTGTAAATTCAGCGTACCCCTTTCCTTTGCAGTGGTGTGCTTTGGCTCCTCCCTAAAATCCCAAACTCACTCTTAGCCAATCGGTGGTATCAGGTATTCAGCTCAGTGAAAATGACAGAAAGAGGGCCCTTTGTCGACAACAAAAGAAAGCCAATTCAGTTATTTGGAAAATAGTCGTATTGAATAGGGATTCAGGTAGGACTGTATAGGGGAAGGTTTCACTCGGAGTGACGTACACCTTGGGGTAAGAACACACAAGATTCTTGGGAGCGGTTGATTTCCCTAACTTATTCAACACAACATCACAGTAATACAGCCATGGAGCAGGTTTAGTGTATGTGTGTGGTCTATAACAGAGAAACACACAAGTATAATTAGAATATTGTACTTCTACCACCAATTAAAAGCTTAGCAGGAGTGTCAGCACCTGATGACAATGGAATCTGACGAGGAAGACGCAACTATTTCTTGCACCGAAATGGGATGGGCACCGGAACCTGGTATTATTGCAGTGAACAAACACATTAAAACTTCTTTCAGTTAACTATGATGCTTTTACACCGCTTACTCTGCTGCTGACACGCACCTCATCTGCCCCAGTTACACACAAACCTCTCAAGATGGCACTCGTAGCTACCCACATTCAAATGATCTTCAAGTGACCGCTTGCTCCGGTTTACAGACCTGCTGCGATACTGTCCAGTGTGATAGTGATGCCAAGTGACGACTTTATAGAATAACACTCTATTCAAACCAATGCTTTAAATGTACAGATATGATCATAACAGTTAATGGAAAGTACATTGAAGAGTAGCATTGCCCTTTGACTTCAAGCTGTATAACTGTAAAGACAATTAATGGCTGTATCATCCACAGGATTTGTAATTAAACACTAAATGTAAGTGTACTTCTGTCTTAACAGGTGCCTATTCAAGATCAATCCGGACAAGGGGACTAAAGTGGAGAGGAAGGAAGAAAAACAAAAACAGCACTCGATTAAGGTAAAGGTGCATTCATTAATTACAAACGTCTCTGACTTTGAATGGAGAGAGTAGAAACACACACACATAGTCATGTACACACACACGCACACTCATAACTGGTAGATTTCTAGTGTTTATAATTGTTATCTTTTGAACAAAACGTTGGGAAAATGTTGGCTATTGTTAAATGTTGAAATGTTTCATTGCCGGTCTATTCTGCTATATATAATATATTTTATTTATTGTTTTTATTTTTGTGATGTATATTATTAGTTTCAATAATATATTGTGTATATATATATATTTGTGATTTTTTTTCTCCAAAACATCTGACAGTTAATGTAAACTTGGGCTTTTGCAAAGTAAAATGACATGTTTTCTTTGTGTTTTACATGTAAATGGTCTTAGATTTCGTGAAGTTTGCTGACGACACGACCGTCATCGGCCTTATCACCGACGGCGACGAACAGAGAGGAGGTCGAAAACCTGACATCTTGGTGCCAGGATAACAACCTCCATCTCAACGTCAGCAAAACCAAGGAGCTGATTGTGGACTACAGGAAGCAGCAGAGAGGGACACGCCCCCATCGCCATCAATGGGACTACGGTGGAGAGAGTCAGCAGCTTCAGGTTCCTCTGGGTCCACATCACTGAGGACCTGACATGGACTCATCACACTAACAGCATCACCTTTTTTTTTATTGTATTAGTCAATGTATTGAACATGTTAGAAAAAAAAAAACAATAATAATAATTCAAGGTTCAAGGTATAAAAAAAATGTATTCTCAAAGTTTCTATCATGTTCAAAAGGGGCAAGAAGAAGCTTAAAAACGTTTCTGGTTCCCCCAGAAAAATAATGCAGTTTCCTCTCAACATGTGTATGCTTTCTCTCCATGTGAAAAGTCCCTGGCCATTATGATATTGTTCCGCAGGCTGAGGAAGTTCAACATGGACTCCAGGATACTCT
>CALSBZ010040452.1:0-15132 GCA_943591055.1 Gobionotothen gibberifrons
GTTTGTTTGTAGGTGACCAAATACTTATTTTACCGAGGAATTTACTACCAATTAATTCATTAAAAATCCTACAATGTGATTTCCTGGATTCTTTCCCCCCATTCTGTCTCTCGTAGTTGAAGTGTACCTAGGATGAAAATTACAGGCCTCTCTCATCTTTTTAAGTGGGAGAACTTGCACAATTGGTGGCTGACTAAATACTTTTTTGCCCCTCTGTATATGTTAGAACGTCATCGTCTCATGACATCCATAGGATTAGTTAACTAACAAAGGTTAACTGTTCTTATACCCCCAGGCCTTCTCTGGACTTCCCCCAACCTCGAAGTCAGCTCACTTAAAATGAATACATCTATTGATAATTCAGAACGACTATTGTCTCTCTAACTGTGTTGACCCAATTCAGGAACACACATCATTTATGGAATCTCATGTGATCTCTAAATGAATATAGAAACACGCTGTATTAAACTTTCTGTTATAACACTATAGCTAAAAACTGTGAACACAGTACTTTAAACTAGCATTGTGATCCATGTTTATTACTACGTTAGACCGGCCGCTCTCCCCCAGGTTACGTCACACACGGGAGGTCACGTGGGGAGGCTTTTTTTATGCGGAAGTAAAAATGTCTTACAAAAACGACGCCAGATGTCACTGTAGTGTATATTTCTGTATATTTTTTTGAAAATCTAGTGTATTCATCATTTTCCTACACATTTATTCACTGGTGTCTCTAACCTGAAAGTTGCTCCTTAAGTAAAAGAGTGGATGGCCATAACCAGCTGATTAAAAGCAGCTGAAGCATTGAATGAGTAACCGTAAGATTGAACTGCAGTGAGCTTCATTTCAATCAAGAGTCTTATTTCTGAGTGAAAGAACATTTATTGAAATATGCACAATACAAATATTAGTATATCACACACAGCCAAGTAAGTGACCTGCAGTCTCAACATGACATGCTGTTGGCTTTTCTTTAGCAACTTGGTTAGTTAGAAAATGTACATACTATTTCAAAAATAATTACAGTCATCAATACTGTTTTTATTGTATACTGCAAATAAAATCTCCACCTTTTTTTGTTTTTGCATTGTTCTTATTATCTAACAATTCCCTTGGTCACATTTGTTTTCATATTACTTCCCTGATGTACAATGGAAAGACCTAATCAAGATAGTTTAATTTAGTTTGTATAAGGTTTTAATTTAGATGGAATATAGAATTGTAACATGGTGGTAGCCTGTAAGTAGTTCATTTAGTTTATTCAAGAAGCTATAAAAGCTCATGGAAGGAAGCAGATTTGCCCAGCTCACCCAGCATTGATCACACAGTGCTTTCCATAAAGTAAATATAAAACAGCAGGAAATAGTCTATCTATCTATCTATCTATCTACAGTTGAGGAAATTGTTATTTGATCCCTTGCCGATTTTGTAAGTTCACCACTTACAAAGAAATGAACAGTCTATAATGTTAATGGTAGGTTTATTTTAACAGGGAGAGTAAGAATATCAAAAAGAAAATCCAGAAATTGACATTATATAAAAGATAAAAATGTATTTGCATTTAACTCTGGGAAATAAGTATTTAATCCCCTTGCAACCAACAACAAGTCTTCCCACAGACCGGTTAAATAAGTCAATTTCCTTTAAGAAAGTAGATCACCTGTCTACAGAATCAATCAATCGGATTCCAACCTCTCCACCATGGGCAAGACTAAAGAGCTGTCTAAGGACCTCAGGGACAAGACTGTAGACCTCCACAAGGCTGGGATTGGCTACAAGACCATCAGAAAGCAGCTTGGTGAGGAGGAGACAACCATTGGTGCGATTATTTGAAAATGGAAGAAAGACATGGGCCCTTTCTCATTTAATCAAATACCTCCAGAGAGCCTCCTCGACGCTCGATCCTCGGTCCTCGAAGTGCATTTGGAGAAATGAGATGTCCTTCAACATGGCGCGCTGAAATTCATTTCCGGGTCACTAGGAGTCGAGGAGGCTCTCTGGAGGAGCTCTAACCGAGGATACACTGATGGGTCCTCCACAGTCCTCCACAGATGCATTTCCGGGAACAGAGATGTTTCAAGAGTCATGACGCACGGCCGGACTTATCTCAGCCAATCACAACTCTGCATGCATCCCCTGGATATTATTTTAGTAAACTGCTTTCATCGCGACGCGATGTTTACAGTGAGAACAGCTGTGAGGTCCGTGCAGAAAGCAGAGCAGTGTGTAAAATATATATCCAGATATCCAGTCTCTGATAGTGTTACGTTATTATGAGAGTGCTCTGTTTGATTCTGAAATTGTATATATTTATGTGTGTGTGTGTGTGTGTGTGTGTGTGTGTGTGTGTGTGTGTGTGTGTGTGTGTGTGTGTGTGTGTCCGCATCTGTAGCCTGTTATTGTCTCATTATACCGCACTGTGAATGAATCAAAGTAAATCTCTAAGTGGTCATGAACACATCTGTCCATCAGACAGAGGGCTGCTGTGCCTCCTGTCATCATTAATGGACGTCTCTTTAAAATGACCGCTCAGAGGAGAGGAGTTCTCATTTCTCTAACCGCCTGCTGCTTCCCCTCCTCTCTCGGTTCCCCTCCTCGGCTCCTCCGCTCGCATCTCCTGTGGGCGGGACTAAGTCTCGAGGATGGGAGTCGAGGAGGGGAGTTAGAGAAATGAGAAAGGGCCATGGGCTCAGGTCGGTTAAATGAAATCCTTGCTTCCCTCACTTGCGTCGTTTCCCTGTGACTAGTCCCTCCCACCAGGGAAGCATGGAGAGACGCAAGGAAACCAGGAGAAGCAGAGAAATTAGTTTTAAGAGCAATGGGACGTCCTTTCCTCCGGAGCGTCACGTGAAGTGACGTCTGTTTGTGATGACGCTGCACAGCTGATCGTCTGACAGCAGCTCTGTCCCCGTTGTTTTCACAAACACCCCCGCCTCTGTTCGTACACATTTACTGACACAAACATGTGTATCATCTGTTGTAGACGCAAATACATTAAATAAAATAAGATCTAATTCTCAAAAAAGATAAACGCCATTCTTAAAATGTATAAACGAAAAAAGCGATCATGAAAATGTTTCCAATAAATCAATACAATTATTTTTGACCACTTTGTTGTTCAGATATATCACATATTTGTAACTAAATTATACATTAATTGAAACAAAACACAGTATAGACTGAGGAGTGACTCTCGTGAGTTTCATGTATTTTCTTCACTCCGCTGCTCTCAAGAAGCATCAGATCAGTGCATGCACTGCATCGTCCAATCAGTGAGCGATACACAGTAAGGGGGCTGATCAGCGAGTGGCTGAGGATTTCATCGGAGGATGGTCTGGTGGTTCCTCGGTTATCGCTCCTCCATTATCGCTCCTCGATCCTTATCCTCGGTCCTCCGGCAGAAATAAGCGCCATGGGACGTTACTCAAGATGGCGCAGACAAATCAACTTCCGGTGATACAGAGGACCGAGGAGCGAGGAAATGAAAATAACCGACCTGAGACGCAGCCAAAATGAGCATCAGTCGCCCTCGGTCTGGGGCTCCACACAAGATCTCACCCCATGGGGTATTGATGATCATGAGAAAGGTGAGGGATCAGCCAATAACTACACGGGAGGAACTTGTTAATGATCTCAAGGCAGCTGGGAGCACAGTCACCTAGAAAACTATTGGTATCACACTACACCATAATGGATCAAACCCTGCAGCGCCTGAAGGCCCCCTGCTCAAGAAGAACATGAGAGGCCCGTCTGAAGTTTGACAACGAACCTCTGAAGGATTCAGAGAAGGCTTGGGAGAAGAGGATGAGGTAAGATGAGACCAACATCAAGATCTTTGGCATCAACTGGACACGCTGTGTTTGGAGGAAGAGAGATGCTGACTATAACCCCAGAACACCATCCCCCCCCCCCCGTCAGCATGGAGGTGGGAACATTCTGCTTTGGGGGTGTTTCTCTGCTAAGGGGACAGGACCACTTCCCTGCATCGAGGAGAGGGTGGACGGGGACATCTACCGTAACATCTTGGCCGACAGCCTCCTTCCCTCAGCCAGGACCCTGGAAATGGGTCATGGAGGGGTCTTCCAGCAGGACAATGACCCTGAGCATACGGCCAAGGCAACACAGGAGTGGATAAAGAAGAAGCACATTTAGGTGAGGGAGGGGGCTAGCCAGTCTCCAGACCTTAATCCCATAGAACATCTGTGGAGGGAGCTGAAGCTTCCAGAGGCCAAGCATCAGCCTCAAAACCTGCAGGTTTGGAGAGGATCTTCAGAGAGGAGTGGACCAACATCCTTCCTGAGATGTGCACAGACCTGGAGACCAGCTACAAGAAGCGTCTGACCTCTGTGTGACCTCTGTGTGTCCAACAAGGGTTTCTCCACCAAGATCTAACACATGTTCTGCAAAGGGATCAAATACTTATTTCCCCTCAGTTAAATGCAAATCCATTTGAATCTTTTATATAATGGAAATGTATGGATTTTCTTTTTGATATTCTTACTAAACCTACCATAAAACATATAGGCTGTTAATTTATTTGTAAGTGGGCAAACTTACGCTCGTGAACTGTCAACAGGGGGGCAGGGGAGCCTCGCTGCGGGGAAACTGTGGACCTCTGTCGCCTGTCAGCGCAACTGAAATGATGACGTTTAAAAAAAGCGGGCCGGGCCGGCCGTCAGAACACACAGATGGCCAGTTCTGCCCTGCTGCACAGAACTTTTCTCCTTAAACCCAAAGTATTTCCAAACAGCGGAATTCGTCTTCGTTTCTTGTTAGCAAGTTGCTCTTGTTCTGCCGTCTTCGCTCGCGCTGAACTCACACAACTATTGTCACTCACAACCTGCCGAGAGGGTTTTAGGGAGGGGCGAGAGCGCACGCAGCTAAATAATCGTTTTATTTCGATTACGTTGTTTTCATAATCGTTGCAAGCCAAAATCGAGATTAAATTATGATTAATTGCACAGCCCTAGATCAAATACTTATTTCCTCCACTGTATCGATCTATCTATCTCACATTCCTTTGAACTGCTGCATGATGGACAGAAGGTGTTCGCTGCGTTTCTGAATGCCGTTCTGCTCCTCTTTCATCCTCTCCTGCTCCTGTAGCACCTCCTCCTGAGACAGACAGACAGACAGACATACAGACAGACAGACAGACAGACAGACAGACAGACAGAGAGACAGGCAGAGAGACAGAGAGAGAGAGAGAGAGAGAGAGAGAGAGAGACAGGGTCCGTTTCAGTTCTAAGAAGTTATATGTTTGTATGTTTCTCCCACAAAAGTAAGGAATAACCTTACATTTTATTTTTCAACTAATAGAAAAATATATCAGCTGTTCCTCTGTAAGGTCTTCAACAGAGCATATACAGTGTGCGAAATAGCACACGTCCCACCGTCCGGGACGTGTTATTTACGATATCGGACAAGTAGATCTTTCAATTGACTTGTCCGGCGGACAAGTGACGTTTTTCGCCCTCATTCATTGACAAATTATTGATAAATTCAGTTTACAAAAGGCAGAACTCATTCGCAAATTGTCCGTGTCCGCCATTGTTCGTTTAGAAATGTTAGTTTCGGTTCTGCTTGTCGATTCCTAAGGAAATGCATCTCGCTGCTTTCTGTACTGTTAGATGGGGGCGGGGCGGGACCATGGATGTATAATAAGAAAGACGTGAAGCACAGTGGCAGGGTTGGGAAGCAAAACTCGGTTCCGAGTAAGAACAAATAACAATTGTCCGGTCCCGGGAATAATAAGAGTTGTGAGGACAGGAGGCGAGGCCGAGCCCTTGAGACCGCAGCTCTCTCTCTATGCTCCGGATCAGCTGATCACTGCACGGTGCAGCTCAGCGTCCCTCTCTCTCTCTCTCTCTCTCTCTCTTTCTACACACAGCGGATCTGCTGCCCGTTTAACAGCAAACAGCCTCATCTGTAACACGTAATGAAGGTTATTAAGCGTTTTAGCTCCTGTGTTGTTAAAGGTCCCATGTCATGCTTTTCCGGTTATTACCCGTCCCCTTGTGTGTTATGAAGGTTTTTCTGCATGTAAACGGTGTGCAGAGTCAAAACCCTCAAAGTACACCCTGTAGCGAGTACAACTCTAACACAGAAAATACCTCCCCAAAACGCCTCGTTGGTGAAACGTCATCATCCATTTGATTCTTCCGGGTCGTGCTTACAAAAGCACGTACCCAGAACTAAATGGACCAATCCAGAGAAGCTATGGCCACACCCAGCGGCGCTGGCCGCACCCTCTGCCAGCCTAGCCTACTGTTGGATGCCAGATTTGTACAGCGTAGGACACTGAAGGAGGATGCTGTTCCTACTTTGTTTGGACCAGCGGGAGATTCGGGTACACAACCTGTAAGTATTCATTGTTGTTTGTGTATTTATGATGTTTAAAACAAGCAAGCTATATCTACCACAACTGTGAAAATGGGTAAACGTTTTTTGGGGTGCTAATAGCCATTGACTCGGTGCTAACTGGGCTAACTCAGTTGCTAACCTTTACATATATAAACTACAATGCCAGCAGATGGCCTTACATGTTTGTCATGGTAGGAGAATGTCTGCATTCACACACGGAATACTCATACAATATACTCCGGGTGATTTCCCTTACGGCCAGTACATTATACTGCCTTTTCTCCGAGCTAACGTTCATATGCTACCAAGGTAAACAACAAAGCTAGGTTACAGTGGCGACTGGTCATTAGGGGCAGGTGGCACAGCCCCACCTAGTGTCAGCAGAAAGTATTACAAATAATCATTACAAAAAAATTCTAAATAAAAAAAAATATAAAATATATTTTAAGATCATGTTTAATCATCTGATTCGTCTGTACATTGCTGTTTTAGTCTGTTTTCTTCTAATTCGTGTCTACAGTGTGCCTATTGAGCCGTTTTGAACAATGTGGGACAAAACCTGATCATGCCCTCCCTATCACTGTCAAAGTGAACGGTGACTGTAAAAACTACACTGCGCATGCTCAGAGTATTTTCCTATTTAGTGTTTGTGGCAAAAAATAATGACCATAGGGGCATAGAGCTGCCATCCCCACCATACGTCATCTCACACAATTCAGAACTGATTGGCTGTAAGCACGTGTGCCGCGAAAAGTGTAGTGTGTGAAGAGGAGACGAGAGAGAGCAGCGGAAACCCGGAAGTAAGCTGCGCACGGGTTCCCTCGACAAAAGCAATGAGATTTCTCCATAGGATTTTAGAAAATAGCTCGAAATAAGAACTGTGGGAAACGGTTAGATAAATGCACGTTTTGTTCAGCCGGATAATATCCACATGTCTACCCTACTTTTATAATTTTCTAATCATAAATCTCCATCCATCCATCTTCTCCCGCTTATCCGTGGTCGGGTCGCGGAGGTAGCAGTTCCAGCAGAGAGCCCCAAACTTTCTTTTCCCTGGCCACATCAACCAGCTCTGACTGGGGGATCCCAAGGCGCTCCCAGGCCAGCGAAGAGATATAATCCCTCCACCTGGTCCTAGGTCTACCCCTTGGTCTCTTCCCAGCTGGACGTGCCTGGAACACCTCCCTAGGGAGGCGCCCAGGTGGCATCCTAACTAGGTGCCCGAACCACCTCAACTGGCTCCTTTCGACGCGAAGGAGGAGCGGTTCAACTCCGAGTCCCTCCCGGATGACTGAACTTCTCACCTTATCCCTAAGGGAGACGCCAGCCACCCTGCGGAGAAAACCCATCTCGGCCGCTTGTATCCGCGATCTCGTTCGTTCGGTCATGACCCATCCTTCATGACCATAGGTGAGGGTAGGAACGAAAATGGCCCGGTAGACAGAGAGCTTTGCCTTCTGGCTCAGCTCTCTTTTCGTCACAACGGTGCGGTAAAGCGACTGCAGTACCGCTCCCGCTGCTCCGATTCTCCGGCCCATCTCACGCTCCATTGTTCCCCCACTCGAGAACAAGACCCCGAGATACTTGAACTCCTTCACTTGGGGTAAGGACTCATTCCCTACTTGGAGTGGACAGTCCATCGGTTTCCTGCTGAGAACCATGGCCTCAGATTTGGAGGTGCTGATCCTCATCCCAGCCGCTTCACACTCGGTTGCGAACCGATCCGGTGAGTGCTGAAGGTCGCAGACCGATGAAGCCATCAGAACCACATCATCTGCAAAAAGCAGTGGTGCAATCCTTAGTCCACCGAACTGCAGACCCCCTCCCCCCCGACTACGCCTCGAAATCCGATCCATGTATATTACAAACAGGATTGGTGACAAAGCACAGCCCTGGCGGAGGCCAACCCTCACCGGAAATAGGTCCGACTTACTGCCGAGGATCCGGACACAGCTCTCGCTTTGGGAGTACAGAGATTGGATGGCCCCGAGTAAAGACCCTCTCACCCCATACTCCTGCAGCACCTCCCACAGTAACTCCCTGGGAACCCGGTCATACGCCTTCTCCAAGTCTACAAAACACATGTAGACCGGATAAGCATACTCCCAGGCCCCCTCCAGGATTCTTGCGAGAGTAAAAAGCTGATCCGTTGTTCCACGACCAGGACGGAATCCGCATTGTTCCTCCTCAATCTGAGGTTCGACAATCGGCCTGACCCTCCTTTCGAGTACCTTAGAGTAAACTTTCCCGGGGAGGCTGAGTAGTGTGATGCCTCTGTAATTGGCACACACCCTCTGATCCCCCTTTTTGAAAAGGGGAACCACCACCCCGGTCTGCCACTCCTTCGGTACTGTTTCCGACTTCCATGATGAGACGTGTCAACCATGACAGTCCCTCAACACCCAGAGCCTTCAGCATTTCTGGGCGGATCTCATCCACCCCCGGGGCTTTGCCACGGTGGAGTTGTTTGACTACCTCAGCGACCTCCCCCCGGGAGATTGGTGTTGATCCCCCGTCATACTCCAGCTCTGCCTCTAACATAGAGGGCGGAGTTGTCGGGTTCTGGAGTTCCTCAAAGTGTTCCTTCCAACGGCCCAACACTCCATCAGTTGAGGTCAACAACGTCCCATCCTTACTGTACACAGCTTGGATGGTTCCCTGCTTCCCCCTCCTGAGGTGTCGGACAGTTTTCCAGAACAACTTTGGTGCCGCCCGAAAGTCCTTTTCCATGTCTTCTCCGAACTTCTCCCACACCCGCTGCTTTGCCTCGGCCACGGCTGAGGCTGCTGCCCTTCGGGCCTGTCGGTACCTTGCAACTGCCTCGGGAGTCCCCCGGGATAACAAATCCCTGAAGGCCTCCTTCTTCAGTCGAACGGCTTCCCTGACCACCGGTGTCCACCAGGAGGTTCGAGGGTTACCGCCCCTTGAGGCACCTAAGACCTTGAGACCACAGCTCCCCGCCGCGGCTTCGGCAATAGAGGCTTTGAACACCGACCACTCTGGTTCAATGTCCCCAACCTCCACAGGAATGCCCGAAAAGCTCCGCCGGAGGTGTGAGTTGAAGGCCTCCTGAACTTGGGCCTCCTCCAGACGTTCCCAGTTCACCCGAACTACACGTTTGGGCTTACCAGGTCTATCCAGAGGCTTCCCCCGCCACTCGACCCAACTCACCACCAGATGGTGATCAGTTGACAACTCCGCCCCTCTCTTTACCCGAGTGTCCAAAACATACGGCCTCAGGTCCGATGATACGATAATGAAATCGATCATGGACCTTCTGCCTAGGGTGCTCTGGTACCACGTACACTTATGAGCATCCTTATGTTCAAACATGGTGTTTGTTATGGCCAATCCATGACTAGCACAGAAGTCCAGTAACAAACCACCACTCCGGTTCAGATCAGGGGGGCCGTTCCTCCCAATCACGCCCCTCCAAGTGTCTCCATCGTTGCCCACATGTGCGTTGAAATCTCCCAGCAAGATTAAAGAGGCCCCTTCAGGAGCCCCATACAGGACTCTTTCCAGGGTCTCCAAGAAGGCCGTGTACTCTGAACTGTTGTTTGGTGCATAAGCACACACAACAGTCAGAGTTTTCCCCCCCATAACCCGCAGGCGTAGGGAGGCGACCCTCTCGTCCACTGGGGTAGACTCCAACAAAGAAGCACCCAACCGGGGACTTGTGAGTATCCCCACACCCGCCCGGCGCCTCACACCTTGAGCAACTCCGGAGAAGAATAGAGTCCAACCCCTATCCAGAAGTAAGGTTCCAGAGCCGACGCTGTGCGTAGAGGTGAGCCCAACCAGATCCAACTGGTACCGCTCCACCTCCCGCACAAGCTCCGGCTCCTTCCCCCCCAGAGAGGTGACGTTCCACGTCCCCAAAGCCAGCTTCTGTCGCCCGGGTCTGGTCCGTCGAGACCCTCTGCTTTCACTGCCACCCTTCTGGCAGCGCACCCGACCCCATCGCTGTTTCCCGTAGGTGGTGGGCCCGCGGGACGGAGAAGCGGAGGTGTTGTCCACGTTGCCTTTTCGGGCTGTGCCCGGCCGGGCTCCGTGGCAAGCCCGGCCACCAGACGCTCGCCGACGAGTCCTCCTTCTGGGCCTGGCTCCAGAAGGGGTCCCCGGGCTTCCTCCGGGCCGGGTATCCTCACTTCTAAGTTTTTCTTTCATGAGGTCTTTTTGAACCAATCTTAGTCTGGCCCCTTGCCTGAGACCAATTTGCCATGGGAGACCCTACCAGGAACACAAGGTTCCAGACAACACAGCCCCCAGGTTCATCAGGGCACACAAACCTCTCTACCACGGTAAGGTGCTGGTTCTTCAGAGATCTATCGATTAGATTTAAGATTTGAAACTACAAGAAGATAAGGAGGACTTTTAGAAAAAAGTAATAGAGATTTTTGTCCAGAGGGATAGCATGGACTTCATCTTCAAGTCAAGGTACAGTAAGACCACAATTGTATTGGAAATGGGATCTTACTAAGAGAGAACAATCCAATATTTAAATGATAAAATGACATTTTTGAACTTTATGTTTAAATTTATTCGAAGCATCAGACTAAAATAATAGAATATTTTGATTTAGGTCAAAATATAATATTTGTAAACCTGAAGAGTCAGTGCCAGTGCCTCACCATCCATGAACCTCACTGCATGTCACTGCAGAAGTTTATATATAAACATCTACGTTTTTTGTGCCCCACCACTTTTGTACATATAGAAACGCCACTGCTAGGTTAGCATATTAGCTGGCAATATCTAACGGTGTTGAGATACACACTCCTACCACAACTACTACTAACAAATCTAAAACAACTACGTTTCTATTATATAATATTTTGTGATTTGCATTTGATTTCATCCAGCCAGATCAGGAAACTCCTGGCGTATCTGGCGGACAATACATGATCGAGACGGATGACCACTCTGATGCCTCAGACCCGGTTGTAGCTTGCAAGACGGCAAAAAGGGGACAACGCCTATAAGGGGAGGAATGGATGATATACCGTGTATATATGTATATTTATGTTCATTTTGTACATTTCTAAAATAAAGTTTGATGGAAAATACTTAGTAGCCTTTCTTCCCTGAAGTATTTGCTCCTATAACATATCATTCATATATAGCAAACCATGATTTTATTTTTCATCAAACAAAGTAGTAGTTTATTACAGGTAAAAATAACGTACTCTTCTTCCGTTCTACGCCTCAAATGTCTATACTCAAATCTGTACATGTTATGGAGGTTCTGCGGGGTGTGTAAGGTGTATATATTGGCATATCATGGTGTGTGCAGCTAGCTAGCAGCTAACTGTCAGCTAGGCACCTTTCGGAGCGGAGCCTCTGGTGGTTGACTAATCAGAACAGAGGGGCCGAGCTGACCAATCGGAGCACACTGGGCTCACAGGGAGGGGGGGGAGAGCTGCAGCGAGCCGTTTAGTGGAGAAAGTGAATACACACACTTTACAGAGATGCTGTATGCGAAACCAATGTGAGTTTGGAAAATTGCACAGTATTTTTCTATTTTAGTATACCTCAACAATGGAATTATGATCAGTGGAAATGGCCATGACACCTCACCTTTAATATTGACCACCATTTCCTTTATGAAGTAAAGCAGCCTCCCTGTCTGTCGCGCTGTCCTCACATCCCCGGACCCCCAGACTCGGAGGAGCACAGGGATGTCAGTATTGTTTGTGAAGCAGGGTAAAGAAAGTACATTATTGAAATGAAAATATATAAACTATGTATTTACTTTTACAAACAGTGAGCAGCTGGGCAGCTGCAGCATGTGTATTGCAGGACATGTGTAAGCATGCAAGCGTCTTTGAGTTGTAGAAAAGCGCTAGGCCTATAGGCTATAAATCTAATGTATTATTATTATTATTATTATTATTATTAGGCCTATGTGTTGGACATGTGTGGTTGGACTCTGTCTCACAGGCAGGTTGCAGTGTAACATCAGAGGAGACTGGGCCAATTGTACATTCTCAAACTGCACCACTTATATATATAATTGTATTCAATAACCGTAACAATATTCAACAGTATGAAGTGATTTGTAAATAGGAATACAGATTTAACTTAATGTTTTCATAAATATATTTTTCTCCCAGTTTGTCATGGGACTTATTTTTACCCTCTCAAAGAACCGGAATCGAGAACCAAAAATAACCGGAATCGAAAAGCAGAACCAGAATCGTTAAAATCCAAACGATACCCAACCCTATGTGTGATGCAGTAAAATCTTACCGCTCACTTACGTTAGCGGTGTCGTAAAAACCGTGGGAAAATGTAAAATACGATGGCGAAGAAGAAGATTCCAGTGGGCCCAATTTTTGTCCATTCTGGACAAGTGAAAAATGTATTCGGACAAGTAAATTGCCAAACTCACTTGTCCATGGACAAGTACTCTCTAAAAAAAATGAATGGTCACCAAGGTCAGTGAATCTGTGAAGGTTACTTCATTAGCTAGCTCTCTAGCTTACATTTTCTCTAACTCCTCATATTGGCGACACCCAGCCTTTTTTGAATTTCTCTTTCATAAGCATAATCTTTCAAACTATAACCTTTCTTAATAATAGTATCTTAAAATGTCATCCTCACTCTGAAGCAAGAAGCACTGCAGTTTGTATTTCCCATATCGATAGTAAGAGTTATTTCATACATAAGTAGAACACTGCACAGCAAATTCGCCAGTGTGAAAATCCTGGTGTTAGGGCTTTTCGGGGTAAATTGTTGTGGTTTTGGTGTTACATTTAACATGATAAACACTGCCTGTTATTAATACACTATATAGTACAGGGTTGGATCATGGTGTTAAACATATTTAACGACGGATAGTGTGTTCTCTCAATCCGAGTACTTTTACGCGATGTGCGTGCAATTATTTAGATCTCCGCTATCTTTTTGATGCAACCATCAGTCTCGAGAGACCGCAGTCCGTGACGGTAAGTTATCGCTACCTTTCATAATGTGTTCCCCAGATAGCTTACATTAACTTTGCTTGAAAATACAGTTGTGTGTGGTAGGTAGCGTAATAATGTTTTCGTTACTAGCTTGCTAATACTATTTGACTGTATGGCTGTAACGTCAGGTGCAGGTGTAATGTCAGTTGCAGGTGCACGGACCATACAGTCAATGCTTGCTTGCTAAGCTGTTGAATTATATATAGATGTCGAATTAACGGTAGATATGTAACAGAAAATGTAATCATTACGAAGACCAATGTATTGCACATGTCTATCGTTAGTTCGACAGCGAGCAAACAAGCTCTAGTGTCCGTAAAAAAGATGTTTGATAATTGCCGCCTTTTCCTTTCTAGCATGTTCTCCGTCTAACGGAAGCAGCCATCAGTCCGTCTTGCAGCAAGTGTCGACCATGTGGCCTCGACAGACTGCAGTCAGTGAGTGACGATAAGTTATCTAGATAGTTCCTACTCTTTTCCCTCACCCTATCCTAAGAGAGTGCATGTACTCATTGTACACGTTGTGCCTCTCCACCTCTGTTCCTTACTTCTTACTTGCTACCCCTTTCCCTCAACCTATCCTAAGGGAGTCCATGTACGTCGAGTCGTGGCTGAACCTGTCTCTGCGGTCCTGCCTGACTCTCATCATACTACTTCCCTGATGGCTCCCACAGGATTGTTGACATCCTCGTGGATTCATCTTCTTATTATAGACACATGCATTTCCAAACATTTGGTCTACCTATGTTGTAAATGTATTATCTCTTCGATTTACACAGAGCATCTATTGCACGTCTGCCCGTCCTGGGAGAGGGATCCCTCCTCTGTTGCTCTCCCTGAGGTTTCTCCCATGTTCCCCTTTAAACTGTGGGGTTTTTCTCTGGAAGTTTTTCCTTGTACGATGTGAGGGTCTAAGGACAGGGGTGTCCTATTGTCATACTGATATTCTGTACAAACTGTAAGGTCCACTGAGACAAATGTAACATTTGTGATATTGGGCTATATAAATAAACATTGATTGAGATAACGTTACATTTAATTGAATTTGTTCCTTATCTAACATTAGTTAATTTTAAAATAATGTTACAGTTGTTTGTGGTAGCTAATAATGTTTGCTAGCTTGCTAATAATATTTGTCTGTACTGACCGTGCACCTGCTTGCTAAACGTTAGCTAGCTGGATATTTAGCTAGCTGGATATTTAGCTAGAGTGGCTAGTTAGGTAGCTGGTTAGTTAGCTAGCCAGTTAGTTAGCTAGCTGGCTAGCTGTCAAATTAGACACGGATGTCGAATTAGATAACATTAACTATGTTACATAATATTATGTCATTACGAACACCAACGTATTGCACATGTCTAACGTTAGTTCGACAGCTAGCCATGAGACTGGGTTGCAACACACCAACACTGTGCATAATTTTGTCCCGAAACGTATGTCATGCACAGATAGGAGCCGCTCAGCTTAAAGATACAAAAATAAAAGAACAATCAGAGCATAAAGTAGAATTTATTTATCTAAAGACAGTTCTAATTTATATTATGCCAACCTTACACATTGTGAGTATTTGCTTGCTTAAGAAGGGGAAGTTGTGATGCATCATGTGAAAAATCTAATAACTTGTGGAATAACAAATGTTGTTGTGTATATCCATTTTACCCATATAGGGCTTTTGCTCTTCTCTTCAGCTGAAGATGGTAGTCAAAGTGCAATACCGAAACCAAAAAAAGTACATCAAAATTCCAGAAGCTTGTTTTGAGGGCTTTGGACCGGTGCAGAGATAAAGATTCTTATGTTCACCCAAA
>CALSBZ010040460.1:0-20148 GCA_943591055.1 Gobionotothen gibberifrons
CAACAGGAAACTGTGTTTGGAGTTCAGAGCAGAAGATTTGGAGGGTAAAAAATAAAGATGAAGAAAATAAAGTTATTTATTATTTTAAAAAAAGAACAAGAAATATATGTTCTGTATTATTTGAGTTCCTTTAATAAAGGAACACACTAGTGGTTTGGGATTGGACAGAGAAGAGTCTGCTTATTGTCCTGAGTCAGTGGTGAGGACCAATCAGAGCAGAGGAAGCTCCACCAGATGGAGCTGATGCAGGATTTCACTGCTGCACCTTGACTCAGGTGTTGTACTTCAGTACAGCTTTAAGGTACTTTAGTTCACTTCATTACCTGCTATGTACTTCTACCATTCTACATCTTAGAGGCAAGTATTGTACTTTTTCTGCAATGCATTTAAGTGATAACTTACGTTAAGAAACATGTTGTGTAAAAGTTTCAGATCTAGATTAAAAACACTAAATATAATCACCAAATTATCCTGCCTTAACTATATATTAAAATATGATTCCTTGGTGAAATTCACAAGTCACAATGTACTGTAATGTATTATTAAATAGTGTGACACATATTATTATGAACTTGTGCAGAATTAGTACTTTTAAATTGGTACTTTAAGTATATTTTGATGTTTAAACTTGTACTTTAGTGAAGTGTTGAATGGAGGACCTGTAACAGATTATTATCACACTTTGGTTTCACTAATGTTTCTGAAACTAAAGATCTGAGTCCTTCGTCCTCCTCTGTGAGAAACCAGAAACCAGCTGCAGTTCCCCAGAGTGACCACTGGAGGTCCTCCTCCTCCTCCTCCTCCTCCTCCTCCTCCTCCTCCTCCTCCTCTCCTCCTCTCACTAAGTTGAACACACCTTTAGGTTTTATTTCTGGCACATATTTGAGCTTCCAAACTGAATTGAACACACCTTTTTTGTTGGTTTGTTGACGTGTTTGTTTGAGTTTTTTTTTTTACAGTGAAGACTAAGAAACAAAATTGTTTCCGTCCTGCTCAGCTGGTGTTTAACACAGAACACCTGAAGGGAAGACTACAATAGAGAAAGAGTCTCACACAGTTTCATCAGAAACTACAACCTTAATGTGCTCTGTGAAAACAGAAAACTTACATGTTGTAACTTTACAGTCTAGTACAAGTACACTTCTTCATTATCAGGACACATGTAACAAGGTGAGAATACTGCATTAAGACGTTTGAATTTCACTGTTTGGACTTTAGATCAGAGTTCCTGAGGAGGGGTCAGGAGGGCGTGTTGATCGACCAATGAAACGCAGCCAGAGTCTCTCAGGTGTTTCAGGAGCAAAGGCCCAGGTGAGCTCTCTGATGGCTGCTGGGTCCTAGTGCCCTCCTGCTGCCTTCCCCTCCACATCAGTAGCCCTCCTGACAGACTGACCCCCATCAGCCTGAACTCCTCTTCCTCCTTACAGGGAACTCTTTAAACTAACCTGCACACTCTCTTTGCTCTCACAGCTAGGAGGCCATCTTGTTTTCCCAGCTTTAGATAATCACACGTTCATCAACTCAAGCGTTTCTGCGACCACAACAATCAACAACGTCAACCAATCACAGCTCTACTTACTGAACTGTTAGCCGTGAGATTCATCAGTAGCAGCCTCGTCTGAGCTTCATCAACTTCAGTGTCCGTCAGATGGAGTGAAGTGAATGCGCTTCCTATCCTGAGTGTGTGAGTGAGTGTGTGTGTGTGTGTGTGTGTGTGTGTGTGTGAGTGAGTGTGTGTGTCCTCACCTCACTTTTTACAGTTAGCAGTCAGACTGGTTAGACAGAGTTTCCTGGTACTCTAACCTGCAGTTCATTTGATCAAAACAGGAAGTCATTACTTTTTTGCAAATTTGCAGAATAATGTCCGATTGGACTCTTTGCAGCCTCTGTTGTGTAGAGTTCTGCTTCCTGGGCCCTGTGCTACGAAGCTGTTTCAACCTAACCTGGATATGTTTGAGTTAGCCGGTTGGCCTAATCCAAAACATACGGCCTCTCGCTAAACGGCACTACGACGCGGGTTATCAAGTGGATCGCTCAAGCCAGCCGTGCCCTATCTATTTAGGTGCGCGTTTACATGACAGGGGTGGTATTTGGAGCATTCGACCAATCACAAACATGGAGAAGCGTACTGACAGCGCAGCGTCATACTTCCTCAATGAAAAGTCTATATAATTAGACAAATATGAAGACGTTAAACTTTAAACATCCATGACTTAAACACTTTATCCAGGATAAAAGCCACATAGCTGCACCTGCAAGGTGAATACAGCTGGTAAAAGAAAAAGTGTTTGAATGCGTACATTAACAGGTTTATGATATCACTGCCCGTAAGACACGATCTGACTTTAATTAATTAATAATTGACTCGAGTGTTTCGTCAACTTAATGTGTTGCTTAAAATAATACTTCTGCATACAGTATGTGACACTGTGAGTGTTGCACGGCCAGATACGGCTCAGCTGACTGACGTGCAATATATTCCGTGTGTAAATCGAAGAGATAATACATTTTACAGCATATAGACCGTAACTTTGATCCAGTTACTTATGTTGTGGCAGATATTTAAGTAAGCTTTCTTAACGCTAATGTTATAATAGTCAGATTGCTCTGAAGATGGGAGGTGATATTCTATTAATGTTCACGTTCACACAGTCGGTGATTTTTGCCGGTCGGCTTTCCTGCAACGGCAGTTAAAACTGTATTTCCTTTCTCCTGTAATGTGACTTGCTCGCTTTAAACTCTGCACCCCGCTCCGCACACGGAGCTCTGATTGGTCAGCAGGCAGTGGTTTCACTGAGTTTAGCTCTTAGCCTACAACTTAACCTGGTCCCGACCAGGTTAGCTGCTAAGCATAAGTTACCATGGAAATCTAGCCTGCTAAAAAGAGAACCAGCTTCGAACGACCGGAAAGCCGGAGTTTTCCCTGAATTTAGCCGGCTAAGCGAAAATCCTGCTTCGTCGTACAGGGCCCTGGACACAGCTTGAATGAATACATTCATTAAAACAACACAAACTGATCTCATCACTGCTCTTTGGTGATCTGGTTTTTCATTTGTAGAGTAACTGCAGCTGTCAGATAAGTGTAGTCCAGTAAAAAGTACAACATGTACCTCTGAGATGAGTACAGGTATCTCACTCTCATTTCAGGTGTAACATCCTCTCGACCGCCCTTCCAACGTGTTATCTCCACCATCTCACCCACATTTCCGTGCCTTTTGCCTCACACCAAAGTTCACTTTGTCATGCTGGGGATTGTCATCTATCTGAATCTTACCCCCTGATCCCACTGGGAGCGTCTGCGCTACGTTACGTTGTGGCTGCGCCCTGCTGCGACCTCCTCCTGCGTCGTAACCCACCAGGCGCGTTTCAAAACGTTGTGGAAGCGGAGCGTCATATGTGCAGCCTCGCAGTTGTTGTTGATTTTGGAATATTTCCAGGACATTTGTACTTCTACAAGTAGACTACGTAGTTACATGGTTTATGTTTGTGTCTGTTTAAATCGTGTTTATTGTTGTTATTTCCTATTTTGTTGTGTTGTAGACTACAGACAAAGTTAAGAATAATTGTAATATCCCAGTTATAAACGACATGAATCAAAGATATGTTGCTGTATTTTAGTGGTAAAACAATGCATTCATCATCATAATTATTCTATATTATTGCCAGGCAGGCTGTACTTGTGTGGGTTTTCCTCCCCCTGCTGTGTTTCTCTCTTCTCCCTGGCTGCGTTTCACTTCGGTTAAATGGATTCCTTGCGTCCCTCACTTGTGTCGTTTCCCTGTGACTAGTCCCTCCCACCAAGGAAGCATGGAGAGACGCAAGGAAACCACGAGAAGCAGGGAAATGAGTTTTAAGAGCAATGAGACGTCCTTTCCTCCGGAGCGTCACGTGAAGCGTCGTCCGTTTGTGATGACGCTGCACAGCTGATCGTCTGACAGCAGCCAGATCTGTCCCCGTTATTTCCACACACCCCCCCGCCTCTGTTCGTACACATGTACTGACACAAACATTTGTATCATCTGTTGTAGACCCAAATAAATAAAATCAAATAAGAACTCATTCTCAAAAAAGATAAACGCCATTCTTAAAATGTATAAACGAACATTAGTTGGATTAATATTGATTAGAGTGCACTAGAAATAAAATAATTCAGAGAAGAAAAAGAGATATGTTATCAATCAAAACTCAGTTAGATTAATATGCATTGGATTGCACACTGTGTTTGTTTGTGTGCATGTAGCACATTAATATTTCAATATCACTTAATGACTGACTGAATGGAAATGACAATAAATGAAAATGTAAAACGAAAAAAGCGATCATGAAAATGTTTCCAATAAGTGAATAAAATGATTTGTGTCCACTTTGTTGTTCAGATATATCACATATGTGTAACTAAATGATGCATTAATTGAAACAAAACACAGTATAGACTGAGGAGTGACTCCCGTGAGGTTCATGTATTTTCTTCACTCCGCTGGGAAACTGCTCTCATGTCAAGAAGCATCAGATCAGTGCATGCGCTGCATCGTCCAATCAGTGAGCGATACACAGTAAGGGGGCGGGCCGAGTGTCTGAGGATTTCATCGAAGGATGGTCTGGTGGTTCCTCGATTATAGCTCCTCCATTATCGCTCCTCGCTCCTCGCTCCTCGGTCCTCCGGCAAAAATAAGACCATTGGGACGCTACTCAAGATGGCGCAGACAAATCAACTTCCGGTGAGACCGAGACCGAGGAGCGAGGAAATGAAAAATAAGAGAAGTGAAACGCAGCCTCTGTCTTCTGCACAGGTAATCAGCAGCTGATCGGTATCTGCCTGTGCACCTGAGCCTGATGGCTGATTGGATCCTCTCACCCTCAGCTGGCCTATCAGCAGCCAGGGCCGACCATAAAGGAGGCACCCAGGAAGTCTTCTCTCTCTCTCATTCTGGGCCTGTTGCTGATGGAGGAGCCTGCAATTGACTGCCTTGTTTAGAAGCTCATTATACTTTGTATTGTCTGACCTATTTGAAAGTGTGTGTGTTGAGAGGTGGAGGAGTTAGGTAAGTCTGGGGTACCCTGTACATTTCTCATCACGTAGATAACTAATGTTAAGACACACTAGGTTAGCGGATTGTTGCCACCCCTGTATATTGTTTTGTCAAATTCTTTGTAGTTTAGTTAGTGAGGGTTTTTGTTTGAGTTTTGGTTTCAAAGGATAGACGTAGAGATAGGCCTGGTTTTGTTATGCTTGTTTCTTTTGTTTGGCACAATCCTTTGACTCCTCCTCCTCCTCACCAACAGAGTTTTTCAGTTGTGTCTGTTCGGTTCTGGGTTTACACCTAATAAACCTTTTGTCAACCGTTACGCTGACTCCCTCATTTTTATTGGTTGTATGTTATTGTCTCCAGGTCCCCTAGACCTTAGTGGGGACGTAACATATATATATAATTTACACAGTGCCTGTAAACCGGAGGAGAACGCTGGCATTTCTCCTCCGACTTGAAAGACTGGAGGGATAGGGGCTGCAAAAGTGTGTGTGTATATATGCTATATATGGTCTGAACGTTCCACTTCCTGCCTGCCCGACATTACCTTACGGCCGCGCCGCGTCAAAAATAGGATTCAAGCTATATTTTAGAAATTCCTTGCGGCGAGGAGCTTCTGGGACGCTTCGAGTCGCGGCGTAGCGTGGCGCAGTGGGTCTGGTGGAATAGCACCCATTGACTAGAGTGGCCGCGAACGCTAAAAACCCAGCAGATGGAACGTAGCGTGGCGTGGCGCAGACGCTCTTGGTGGGATCAGGGGGTTAGACATCCATGAACCCCTTGAGCCACACGACCCGGACACATTGCAGCCACATTTTACCGGGTGGGGTTTCACGTAAATTAGGGTGAGGGAATGCTCCGGTTTTTGGACAAAATTAACATGGGATCACTCCGGTCATTGTACGTACTTCATTTCACTGGAATATTAACGGAGATATTGAATACAAAATCGACCCCATTTCTCCGGCCAATGACGGGAGGGTTTTGAAAGTGACAAAAGACTGTTCCACACATTTAAAAACAATTAAACAATCTTTATCCAGGATTCAGACACCTTCCCTGGCTTGTAAAATGCGGTGATGCGCCCTGGAGGTAACCGTTTAATGCACTTTTAAGACTCATGTACCCATGATTCAAGCTGCTTTCCTGGGTTCTAAAGTGATGTGAAGCAGCCTGTTCTCTGGCTACAGTCTGGGTGGAAGAGCTATCTGCTGCATGGAGCTCCCTGGCTCCACTCTCCCTCTATTCACACCACTTTTCACAGCATATGAGTCCCTGGCTCTCTTTTGGTCTCTGTGCGTCTCTGTGAGTGACCCTGCCAACAGCAGTGATTCTGCTGTTTTTCTCTCCTTGTACATTTCACCTGTATAAAGTAATGGTCAAATGGACAGAAATCTGTCCACTTCACATTGACTTGATACAGGTGAAATGGATGCTCGAATTAAAACAGTTTAACTGACTTTTAACACTCATTTATCCATGATTCAAGCACTATTCCTGGGTGCTAACGTGCTGTCAAGTGCCCTGGGAGTGTCACACTATTTAAACAATGTTCACTGGCTTTAATCAGGCATTTTAACACTTTTTTCCACGAAAATGATTTTTAATCACTATCATGGGGCTATATAAATCAAATTCCCGGTAATTCGGGGCACAATACCTTTTACTATTTAAATGTATTTGTATTATATATTTTTGGGCTAGAAAAGGGAAATTTCTGGGTGATTTTGTCAGTTTATGGAGCTCAGCCCAAAAATCCTGGAGGTTCCAGGCCAAATTTGGGAGCTCATAGGTGGGCTGCAGTGCGCCCCCACACGTGGAAAGAAGAAAAAATTGAAGAAAACGGTTAATTATATCTTAAAATAATCAAAAGAGAAGTTTTAAAAAATGTTCAAAAAAGTGCGAACGGAGAAGGGGCTCTAAAAATCTCAACCCTTTGGCACTTCCGGCCGAAGCCCCGGACCCTTTTCCACTTCTCCGTCAAAATGTTTGCACGATTTGGGAAACCTGGTTTTTAGGTGCACTCAGAGGGCCTCTCCTGGACAATCTGTATGAGGCACTATTTTCAGATACTTTTTGTTCATTTTCCCCCCTTTTTCCTGGTTCTCACTGGTTTTCCAAAAAGTGAATTAGACTATTTTGACTCTGGAGGAATGCAAGGGGAGTTGACAGGGGACTCTAACCGCGTTGTGAGGCACTATTTTCGGATACATTTTCTCATTTCCACCCGTTTTGCCTGGTTCTCAACAAAATTACTCTGACAAATGTTGACTCTGGAGGACTGCAAGGGGAGTTGACAGGGGACTCTACCCGCATTATGAGCCACTATTTTTGGATACTTTTTTACATTTTCTGCACAGCCTGCTCTCTGGGTTCACAGGTTCACTCTGCCTCTATTTATACCACTTTTCCCAACGTTTCAAACCCTTTTCCTGGGTAAAATTAGGTCTGTCACTTTGGGTAACCGCACCACTCTCGGACGTCTCCCGAGAGCTGATGTCCATTGCCTCTATATAGGGTTAAGGTCTTCTTTCAAATAAGAAAAAAGCTTTGGGGGTATCTATCTACAGATAATTATTAAGCCTGACAAAGTACTTAACGTCTAATATATTGCTTTCCTGCAATGTTAACTATGTTGAAGCACTTAATTTAACTGATATTATACACATTAATTATACTCTAATGTATGTAGATAGAATAATAAATGTGCAGAATATGACAGTTTAATGGTGGAGGTATACACACATATTGATAGATGTCTTGTAATGCATTGTTGAGGAACCTGTATCCCAAATGTTTCATTTATTGCCTAACTACACCGTAGTTGTGTATATGATATGTCAATAAACCTTAGAAAATCTTGAAATCTTGAAAGGGATGTGCAAAATAGCAATTATACAGTCTTTAATTAACTATTAGTAGAGAATAACGAGTAATTAATATACTTTATAGGTGTAAGGGAAACGTCTGCAGCAATGGAGAGTCAGGACTCAGAGAGACACGAGGAGAGTTGGAGCTTTGATGTCAAACAATGATGTTTATTCACAAGTATACGGCGGGAGAATTCATATCACAAGTCACAGCAGCCAAAGGTTCTGACTGCACGGGTGGGTTGCCATGTCAATTCTGATCTGCCTCTCTCCTTGGTAGACCCTTTAACTAGTTTACAGAGTCAAATCCACATATTAGGGATGGGCGTAAACACATAGAGACATCATAGATGTCTCTGACACATCCGTGGTGCTTAGAAGCCAGCGTTCTCACAGTCGTAAATGTCCGCTAGGTCAAGCCATAAAACTTATAGTATTAACATACGACTGCATTATCCCATTCCTTACGGGAGATAAGGAGCAGGGCTGATCGTAAATGTCAACACACAGAAAAGGTTTAAATATCTAGGAGTGAAGACAGAATTATTCCCTCAGAGTCCACCCTTTTTATCATTTATTGATAACTTTAAAACATTAGTCTAATAATAATTTGGTCAATACTTTAAATCAATAGGCGTCTTCAGATTTGAGTGTGGTCCCACCGTACATCAATTACATCACAAAGTAGAATAAGATTGAAACATTCAACCACAATGATTGATACAGACAATCACAATAGAAAAATCATCTCTCATCAGCGTTTGGATCATCTTTTGTCAAAAGCACAATAATGAACACACATAAAACACAGATGCACAATAGCAAAAACATCTACTTTAAAATAATATATTTTAACATTTACTCATTAGTTAATCTCACTTATCAAACTATAAAATCTAAACCAGCTTGCAGTTTAAAGATTTACTTTAAGGCAATCACTAGTCAAAAGCATTTTAAACTCAGGATCATAAGAGATCCAGCTAAGGTATAAAAGCACAGTTATGATTTTGATCAATCTGTAATCTGCAAAATTGCAGCGTCTTCAATTTTAGGATTACTTTACGTTTACTTCATTACATATTAAATCAAAAGACTATGGCATGATAACATAATTACATTACTTCAACTATCAATCATTATGTAATTTAAAAATCTGAAGGGAAAAATCAAAACAATTCTCAAAATGTTTAACAATCTGAAAAGGAAAAGTTAAGCAAATATTCAAAGACTTTTGTAAAAACCTGGAAAGGAAGGAATAAACATTCTTAAAACTTGAAACATCATTTTAGGTCTGTCTGTGCATGGGTAATATAATACATTGAAGAGTAGTGTTAAGCCTGATTGCTGGACAATTAAGGATATCAACATTATCTGTTATAATATTAGAAATATCTTATTATTCAACACCTTATAATCTGAAAATATCAATTTATTTATTTTGTTTAGTGTGAAAGTGTAATCTGATCTGACAAAATATATGTATCACCACTATTTAACACATGTCTGTTCATTGGAAATATAAAAACAATCATTAATTGTACATCTGTAAACATCTGGTCATTCAATGCAAATGTTATCTTTGTACGAGAGCTGGGGGTGCCCTCTGCAGCCGGAGAGCGTGACCCTCTCTCTCTCTGACCCTTGGCCTTCAGAGCTGTCCTAGTTATTGTGTTAACACTTGATAGGGATGTTTTCCTGAGTGCAGACAACTCAAGGTAATGGATTAGCACATTATCATTTAATTACAAAAATAGGATAGGCCCCTCAGAATTATTTGAGAGCCTTTCTGACACATGCACATGCATAAATGTAAGGTTTGTGTTAGTCATTTAACATGCAATAATCATATACTCATCAGTCCAAAGCAGATAAATGTTATTTTAAGTTAAAGGCGAGCTAGTCCCTGTGGATATAACCCATTCTCAATGATTCTAAATGTTATATTAATTCACCATTTACCGTTTGATAAAAGATTAGTTTATCAGAAATACGTTTTCTCTTCCATAAAACATAGGTTTGAGAAATAAATGTTCCAATATGAAATCAATTACTCAATATAATTGACTCTCCCCTCCCTTTTCTTACATATGTCACATATGAAATAATAACTTAGGAGTCTATTGAAGCATGGTATCATCTATAATCTATTAACCGAGAAGACTCAGTATCACCTGTGTGCAGCTTACAAAAACTATTGTGAGAAAACATATATTATGCAGGAAATGTATACCTTTGTTGAAAAACAAAGCATAGCCGATGCAGGAGGAAAAGCTTCATCCCCTTAACATCTGAGTTACTACTGATGGCATATCATGAATGATAGTGGGTGTCTGATGGTGTCATTACTGAGAAATGTCAAACTAAATCAAAACCTTACATTTGAAAACAGGTTTGCATTCCTCCACTTAAGGTGACGTTATCATTGGAAACAAAACGAACTGTTTTGATGTAGAATCTATCAATTGAATCATTAGAGCAGAACAGAATGGTTGTATCGTAGCCCGAGTACCGCGCAGCCTCTAGTTTTACCAGGTGGAAACATTGTCCATACAATGTGAATACATGCAGAATTAGACAGTAAGAGGCCCCTGACATTAGGCCTATACTAAAACAGTAGGGGCTTTTAACAGCTTGCCAATTTACAGGCATCCTCTGCATAGCAGTATGAATAGCCTTAAAAAAACAAACAACCCACTCTGTGGTAACGAGAGTCATGTATCTGACCCAAATGCCCTAAGTGAAGCTGTTAGTCTCATCTGACTGACCCAAGTGTTGGTGCTGGTGTGACAGGGAGGCTTCCAAGTGTTCAAAGCAGATGTCAAGCTTTCAGTTCATGGCTCGTGGGGGGGAACAGACCCATGTGAGACCGTATCAACGGCTGTTATGTTCAGTTTGAGGAGTGTCATTCTCTCTGGGAGCAGGAAATGCTGCCCATTCTCGGACCAGACCATTAATGTCATGTAGAGCAGCCATAGCATCTCTGTGACTGCACTCAGCCGGACTGTAGCAGGGCAGAACTGGGTGACTTTTAGTGAAGCCGTCCAAGGCAATAGACAAAATGGAACCACGTACTAACAAAAGGGACACAAGGTCATCAATGTCTCTCTTTACCATTGGCCTAATTGTAAAACAAATTAGTGGGAAACAATGTGGAACACTAATCCATCATCATGTGAAATGTTGAGTTAACTTAAATAATTACTTATGGGTTGAAGTCAAATTAACATTTACATTACATTACAGGAGAGTGAAAACACCCAAACATGCACACTTATCTTATCTTAGTAGAGATTAGAGGACAGGTCTAATGTTGTGAACAAAATTATCAAGTCAAAGTTTTAGTTATTTTATCTTATGTACCACATTTTATTGAATGATGTATCTTGAATTACCAATAACTCTAAAGAAGGCAACAATTTACAATGTGGATAAGACGAATACCCATCCAAAGTGTGTGTGTGTTTGTGTATGTGTGCGCAGCGTGTCTGCCCAAGGTTTACAACATCTGGGACAGCAGTGAGAATGTTTGAGAAACAATTCACAGCTCAGACTGAACTCGAAGGAAGCTAGCCTGGAATTTCTTTTAAGAAATCAAAACACTTGTACATTAATTAAAGACATTTGACATTTAGCTTGAGCTGGGTTACAGTTTCTCGATTGCTAACACACATTTATTTTTAAATTGCTCAGTTTCTCAGAACACTAAAACACAATTCACAAAACCACACATCCAAAGTGCAAAACACCTCATTTATCCTGCCAAGTGAAGAACTGCACTCAAAACTACATAAACACCAAATGCAAACTTTTGCACCAAATATAACACACTCCATTCATAATACTAGATAGTTTGACCACCCAGCTACACACTGCTGAGCATAATAACGCACTTTCATCTGTTATGGGCTATGCTCGTTACATAGAGGGTTCTGCAGAGAAAGTTGCTTGGTTATACAGAAATACAGTAAATGAAGAAATACAAATGAGTTGTTGAAGAAAAATTATATTTTATTCAAAAATATGAATAATATATATAATTGTGCAACATGCATCTCAGCAATTTTCACAGTCCTTCAGATAAACAACAAAGATACAGGGGTTGGTCAGTGTCTGTGTTGCATGAAAGTAAGTCTACCACAGTACATTGTGCAGGATGTGTTATGAACTCAGGCACTTAGGATGTAGGACCCAATTGCACGACCCGGGAGACAGAGGTAAAGTATTATACTTTATTTTTCCATGAACAGCAACAAATGAACAAAAAGGTAACTATCAAAACTCTAGCCAAGATGACAAAAAATAGAGAACAAAAAATGAAAGCGTTCACGTAGTGAGGAATCAAAAACTTTTCAAGAGCACAAAGAGCATAGACCTGACCATGACAATAGACAAGACGAACTGACACTGAACACTGGGAGACAGGGGAATTTAAACACAGGGTAACAAGACACAGGTGGGAACAATCAGGGGCGGGGCTGACACTGATGAGCACAGGAGACACACAAGCAGTGACAGGTGAAACCAATCAGGAAATTAGACACACCAGGGAAACTAACGACAGAGAGGAAAACACAGGGAGAAGGACCAGACAATACACAGGGAGGAAAACATGACAAGGAGAACAGAAAAACACCCATTACAAAATTAAAAACATGACATAACACAATAATCATGACAGGATGTTTGTACAGTTATAGTATGCAACATGCCAACAATTCAATTACAGTAATGGAGTAAATACGTTTTACACAACAGATATAAGCGCTGATATATCATGAATTATGCAGAGCTAAAACTGGTAACTATAACCTGTTTTCAATTCTAAGTGTCCGGATTACAGAGGCAACAGTACATCGGCTTAGATTAAGCTGAACCCTCTGTCCAGGCTCTCTCATCGTCAAACCATGGTTGATAACATTTCATTTCATTAGAGAGTATTCTTCTTTGTCCATGTCCTCTCCCTCCAGCTCTACCTACTCCTCTCATTCTCAGCCCAGCTCTTCCTCTTGCTCTGCTGTAAGAAAGTACTCACCTGTGGTCTTATTCTTCCTCCTCTCACTCTCACCACCTCTTCTTCCTCCTCTCACTCTCAGCCCAGCTCTTCCTCTTCCTCTTCCTCTTGCTCTTCCTCTTGCTCTTCCTCTTGCTCTTCCTCTTGCTTCCATGTTGGCTTCCATTGTTGCAGTAAGAAAGTACTCACCTGTGGTCTTTCTATAGTGCTAACATCCTGATTGATGAGCCAACAATGATGATATCAGGTGTTTGGTCAGGTGGAACGTGTTTCTTGATCATTGGTCCATGTGTGAGGCATTTTGAATATCAGTGTTTTAAACCAACACGTGACTTCATGTCAGATTCCTGTGTCTTACGTGGAGAGACGTGTGCAGAGGTTTGCACAAAGTGCCATGTTGATTTGCAAATTGTGTGAAAAGCTGAAAACGTGTTTAGAGTTTTGGAGATTTGAGCCGATGTTTTTGAGTGTCAGTTAAAATAATTGTGCTTTATGTATAATTTTAGTGTGTTAGCAATCCAGAAAAACTGTAATAAAGAATCACAATAAGTAAAAACACATAATAAGTACACCACGGTTACAATTTTTTATCAGCTGTGATCCTGTACAGACTGAACTATCTGGGCAGCAGGGAGGAGGTCTCTGGAACAGGAGGAGACTCTTCCTCCTACAGAGGACACAGAGATGCTGAGGAACCAGACCTCAACCAGAACCCAGCATAGAGAGGTTCAGTGAATGTGGTTCTGAAGGTGTGGAGGTGGATCAGTGTGTCAGAGGAGACTCTGTAGAAGGAGAGAGGGCCAGCAGGATGATCCAGATACACTGCTACTCTACCAGAGGAGGAGGAGGAGGAGGAGGAGGAGGAGGAGGAGGAGGAGGTGTGTGTTCTGTTATTGTGATAGACAGAGTAACCACCATCAGAGCAGATCAGACTCCAGGACTGATCATTCCCTCCAAACACACTGTCCTCTCTGCGTCCTCTCCTGCTGATTCCTCTGTAAGTCACTGCTATAGAAACCTCTCCTCTCCTCTCGACCTCCCAGTAGCAGCGACCAGTCAGAGCTTCTCTACACATCAGCTGACACCAGTAATCAAACCTCTCTGGATAATCAGGATATGGCTGCTCCTCTTCCACATGTGTCACCTCCCTGTTGTTGTCAGACAGTTTGAGGTCTCTGTGTGCTGTGTTTGTGTTGAGTGAGAGTTCACAGGAATCTGAGGAGAGAAACAGCAGCAGTTATTAATCTATCAGCTGTTCATTTATTGACACTTTGATGATGAAGGTTACATTTGAAGATGGTGCCTGCTTTGTTTTCATGAATCAAATTAAGCCACACTCACACTTCCTCAGACCGGGTCTCAACCATCGGACTCCACGAGGCTCCATCCTGAAGGAAGGGGGGGGGGGGGGGGGTCAGAGCAGCATGGAAACATGGACATTACATCACTCTCAAACACAGAGCTTTGTTATTCTCCACAGATGAACCTACATGTTCACGATATCATTTTAGATCAGTCGATAAATAAAGCTCATTAACTTCAATTATTATTTATCAGAGAATAAGATGTAAGAATGTTTCAGTGTTCAGTTAGTGTTCCCTCAGCATCTCCTAGCAGCAGTCAATGAGTGTATCTCTTACCTGGAATCTGAAGAGGAAAATAAATGAACTTTATTTAAAAGCATCTTTCATGCACAGCACTTTGGGTTTGCTTTGAGCAATGAGAGGTGCTTTACACATACCATTTATTATTAATATTATTATTATTATTAATTCACAGGACATCTGATAGTTCATCATTGTTTCTAAAAGAGGGAGGGGCCTTTTAGTGCTTTAAAAATAGGAGAAGCACTTCAGAATCAATTCAGATACAGGAGCCAGTGCAGATCGCGTCCATCAGGAGTGGGATGATCTCTGCTGTGTTTAGGTTGTTGGATGGATTTTGACTCTATTGCCAAAAGGATAAAATCAGTTTTGGTCAGCAAATTAAAATGCGCATTAAAATCGAGATCAGAATCTAAAATGATAAAGATGTATTTCTTGTTGTCGTGTCTTCTCTGCAAACACAGAGCTGCTGCCTGAGTCATATCCAGTGTCTTTAGTTCCCTTCAATGCTTTTGTCTTGGCATACACACAGTGGAGGAAATACATATTTGATTCCCTGCAGATTGTGTAAGTTTACCCACAAAGAAATGACCAGTGTGTCATTTTAATGGGAGGTTTATATAAACAGTGAGAGAAAGAATATCAATAAGAAAACCAGAAATTGGCATTATATAAAAGATAAATATGTATTTGCATTAAACTGTGTGAAATAAGTATGTGATCCCCTTGCAGAACATGTGTTAGGACTTGGTGGAGAAACCCTAGTTGGACACACAGAGATCACATAGAGTTCAGACGCTTCTTGTAGCTGGTGTCCAGGTGTGTGCACATCTCAGGAAGGATGCTGGTCCACTCTTCTCTGAAGATCCTCTCCAAATCCTTCAGGTTTTGAAGCTGATGCTTGGCCTATCGAAGCTCCAGCTCCCTCCACAGATTTTCTATGGGATTAAGGTTCAGAGACTGGCGAGGAACCTCCATCACCTGAAGGTGCTTCTTCTTTAGCCCCTCCTGAGTTGCCTTGGCCGTATGTCCAGGGTCCTTGTCCTGCTGGAAGACCCCTCATGACCCATGGTCAGTGTCCTGGCTGAGGGAAGGAGGCTATTGGCCAAGATCTCATGGGACATGGCCCGGTCCATCCTCTCCTCGATGCAGTACGTCCTCCTGTCCCCTTAGCAGAGAAACAGCCCCAAAGCAGAATGTCTCCACCTCCATGCTTGACGGATGGTGTTCTGGGGTTATAGTCAGCATCTCTCTTCGTCCAAACACAGCGTGTCGAGTTGAAGCCAAAGATCTCGATTTTAGTCTCCTCTGACCTCATCATCTTCTCCCAAGCCTTCTCTGAATCATTCAGATGTTCATTGTCAAACTTCAGACAGTTCCTGTTCTTCTTGAGCAGGGGGCCTTCAGGCGCTGCAGGATTTGATCCATTATGGTGTAGTGTGTTACCAATAGGTTTCTGGGTGACAGTGGTCCCAGCTGCCTTGAGATCATTAACAAGTTCCTCCTGTGTAGTTCTTGGCTGATCCCTCACCTTTCTCATGACCATCAATACCCCACGGGGCCAGATCCTGTGTGGAGCCCCAGACGAGGGCCATTGATGCTCATTTTGTGATTCTTCCATTTGGAAACACACACATTATTCTTCTGAATGATCGCACCAACACTTGTCTCCTTCTCACAAAGCTGCTTTCTGATGGTCTTGTAGCCGATCCCAGCCTGGTGCAGGTCTATAATCTGGTCCCTGAGGTCCTTAGACAGCTCTTTAGTCTTGCCCATGGTGGAGAGGTTGGAATCTGATTGATTCTGTGGACAGGTGTCTTTTATACAGGTAACAAGTTGATTAGGAGTACTTCTTTAAAGGAAGATGAATTATTTAACCGGTCTGTGGGAGCCAGAATCCTTGTTTGTTGCAAAGGGATCAAATACTTACTTCCCACAGTAAAATGCAAATACATTTTTATCTTTTATATAATGTCAATTTCTGGATTATTTTTTTGATATTCTTACTCTCAATGTTTATATAAACCTACCATTCAAATGATAGACTGTTAATGTATTGTGTGGACAAACATACTAAATCTACAGGGGATCAAATACTTATTTCCTCCACTGTATGTGTTTATAATACCTGAGAGTGTCCAGTCTCCAGAGAGGATCCTCCAGTCCAGCAGACAGCACCTTCTCTCCTGAGTCTCCTGGATGATTGTAGCTCAGGTCCAGCTCTCTCAGATGGGAGGGGTTGGAGCTCAGAGCTGAAGCCAGAGAAACACAGCCTTCCTCTGAGACCAGACAGCCTGACAGCCTGAACACACACAAGTTCAAACAAGAGAGCAAAAAAACAATAACAAATGTTATTGAAGGAGATGCAACAAAAGGTTATGAGTTCATCCATCATTAATGTACATCGCAATTGAACTGGCTATAAGTTTAACATGTTGATGAACCCTGACCTGAGAGCCTCCAGAGTGCAGTGAGGACTCTCCAGACCAGCAGACAGCAGCTTCACTCCTGAATCCTGCAGGTCGTTGTTACTCAGGTCCAGATCTCTCAGACTAGAGGACTGGGAGCTGAGGACTGAGGACAGAGCTTCACAGCTTCTCTCTGACAGCTCACAGACACTCAGTCTGAAGAGACAAACAAATAGAAATAAAAACCTCTCCATTCACCCTTTGCATTATTAAAGTAATCAAACATAATGATCATAAATCCACTTATTGGAGAAAAAAGTTTGACCTTTGGTCTGTATTAATAACGTAATCCCCTGAAAGCAATTATTTGAACTGATCTGGATCATTTTGCATAATAATTGGATTTAAATGCAAATGTACAAATAAATAGAACAAATCTTAAGTGAATAAGGAGTGCATATTATGTATCTTTCTGGGCTAAATATAACTAATATAAAGTATACTAAATGATGTTACACAGGGTCTAAAAATTGAACAACACAACTGGGTGAACACATAGTTTGAGTATGGTAAACGTAAAAATCTCATCCTGACAAAAACACACAAAATGGATTCATGCACCCACTTCAGTTCATCTTTTTTTCTAGTTCCTTGAACTTTATGGTCAAAAAGGGGCTGATACAATCTGAAATACAGATCATCCAGTATTCATACATGTTATTTTAGCTTATGCTTTTACTGAAGCAACTAAGATACACTGCAATACCATGTATAGAAGAGCAATTTGGGGTTAAGTATCTTGCCCAAGGATTTTTCAACATGTTAACTGTAGGGAGTAGGGATCGAAGCTTTAACCCTCCCATTGGTACTTGCCTATTTCCTCTCTGGGCTACATTATATATAACAATCTATATATGTAACAATATATATATATTAGAACGTAGCTTCATATTTTGATGAATCCTGACCTGAGAGTCCCCAGAGTACAGTGAGGACTCTCCAGTCCAGCAGACAGCAGCTTCACTCCTGAATCCTGCAGGTCGTTGTTACTCAGGTCCAGCTCTCTCAGACTAGAGGACTGGGAGCTGAGGACTGAGGACAGAGCTGCACAGCTTCTCTCTGACAGCTTACAGACACTCAGTCTGAGGAGAAAATAATAAACAACAACATAAATACAATTACCTCAGGGTGTTCTTTTTCATGAATGAATGCCTTATCGCACATTATTCCATATACCAAATGTACAACAGTTTACTGCTTAACATCTGTGGGGCCAAATTTGATGATATACTGTAGTCTCTTCTCCACGATGGCATTAATTATTGCTTTTCCAGTCAAAAGTCTGATTAACAGGATGAGTGTTTTACATAAACTGTTGTTTATTAATGTTTAATAGAAAAGAAGACTTTGCTTTTGGTTACCTGACTGATTTAAAAAGAGATAGAGACAAAAGGAGATTATAAACGATTAGAATGAGAGAGAGAGAGAGAGAGAGAGAGAGAGAGAGAGAGAGAGAGAGAGAGAGGTGATGAAGAATACAAAGTGAGTGAGAAAATAAACAATTAAAAATAGTTTGACAACAAATAATAACTGATCTGACCTGAGAGTCTCCAGAGTACAGTGTGGACTCTCCAGTCCAGCAGACAGCAGCTTCACTCCTGAATCCTGCAGGTCGTTGTTACTCAGGTCCAGATCTCTCAGACTAGAGGACTGGGAGCTGAGGACTGAGGACAGAGCTTCACAGCTTCTCTCTGACAGCTCACAGACACTCAGTCTGAAGAGACAAACAAATAGAAATAAAAACATCTCAATTCAACCTTTGCATTATTAAAATAATCAAACATAATGATCATAAATCCACATATTGGAGAAAAAAGTTTGACCTTTGGTCTGCTGTGTTAATAACATAATCCCCTGAAAGCAATTATTTGAACTGAAAGAGATATTTTTGCATAATAATTGGATTTAAATGCAAATGTACAAATAAATAGAACAAATCTTAAGTGAATAAGGAGTGCATATTATGTATCTTTTTGGGCAAAATAGAACTAATATAAATTAAAGCTGCAAGCAGCGTTGAGCGGGTCTTCGACATTCCGCAGGCTGTTGTCCGCACGTCGAAGTGTGTGTCTAGGTGTCTCGAGGACTCGGCCGTTGGCAAACGTGGGAAATTTCAGGCCGATTGGACAATGTTTTTGAGTTACAGTAGTAACACAAACATTGTATTTGATGGCGGGTGATCTGTCGCCATGGCAACGGCATTTGATGACACCCCATAATACGCCTAGATGTGTTGAGGGCTGCATCGTTATAATACCCGTGAAGTTTTGTGCAGTTTGGAGCATGTTAACTGGAGTTATGAGAAACCATTTTGTTACCATAGCAACGAAATTTGATGAAATCTCAAAACTGACACATATATGTCTCAAGGGCTTGACGGTTAGCCACATGTAAAGTTTGAACAGTTTTTGACCATTTACACAGGACTTATATATATGGTGCTTAACGGCGAGGGGTGTGTTGCCATGGCAACAGCTTTTGGGGAAAACTCACTATTGTCATAATGAGATGTTGAGGGCCGGACCATTGGCCATCATCTGAAGTCTGGTGCCGTTCGGACGATTTTCCATTGAATTAGGACAACACCGTATTTCATGGCGAGGGATCTGTCGCCATGGCAACGGCATATGATGACATCCCATAATTGGCTTAGAGCTGTTGAGGGCCGGACCATTAGCCATCATCTGAAGTCTGGTGCCGTTTGGCTGATTTTCCATTGAATTAGGACAACACCGTGTTTAATGGCGGGATCTGTCGCCATGGCAACGACATATGATGACATCCCATAATTGGTGTAGAGCTGTTGAGGGCCGGACCATTAGCCATCATATGAAGTCTGGTGCAGTTTGGACGATTTTCCATTGAATTACGACAACACCATGTTTCATGGCGAAGGATGCGTTTCCATGGCAACGGGATATGATGACATCCCATAATTGGCGTAGAGCTATTGAGGGCCGGACCATTAATGATAGTCTGAAGTCTGGTGCTGTTTGGACGATTTTCCATTGAATTACTTACAACAACATCGTATTTTTTTACCAGGGATCTGTCGCCATGGCAACGGCATATGATGACACCCCATAATTGGCGTAGGGCTGTCGAGGGCTTGACCATTAGCCATCTGTGTCATGGCGAGCATTGTGTTGCCATGACAACGGCATTTGA
>CALSBZ010040461.1:10136-25875 GCA_943591055.1 Gobionotothen gibberifrons
TCAGGGTTTCAGCAGCAGAGGAGGAGAGTGATGGGCGGAGACGGGCATTGTTTTTGAGGTGGAAAAAGGCGGTCCTGGTGATGTGATTTATGTGGTGGTTGAATTTGAGCGAAAATGACTCCGAGGTTGCGGATGTGAGGGGGGGGGAGATAGAGTGTGGCTGTCAATGGTGAAGTTGAAGTTCTGGATGTCTTTGATACGGGATGGGGGGCCGATGATGATGATGTCTGATTTGGCACTAGATTAGATGTCTTGTAATGCACTGTTGAGGAACCTGTGACCCAAGTTTTTCATTCATTGCATAACTACACCGTAGTTGTGTATATGATATGTCAATACATCTTAGAAAATCTTGAAAGGGATGCCAGGTTAACCTTAAAGAAAGCCCTCAGGATTATAAAAGACCTCCATCACCCCAGCCACAAACTGTTCTGTCTGCTGCCGTCCGGCACAACAGCCGCATTCTAGGAGAGGATGTGGCTGTTGTGGAGGACTACAAGTACCTGGGAGTGCACTTAGACAATGGGCTGAACTGGAGGATCAACACTGACGCTGTGTACAAGAAGGGGATGAGCCGACCCTTCCACGTGTGCAGCAAGATGCTGGAGATCTTCTACCAGTCTGTTGTGGCCAGTGCACTCTTCTTTGCTGCGGTCTGCTGGGGGGGCAGCATAAGAGCCGGTGATACCAGCAGGATCAATAAACTGATCAGGAAAGCTGGGTCTGTCATCGGCATCAAGCTGGACCCCTTTGAAGCTGTGGTGGAGAGGAGGACACTGAACAGGCTGTTGTCCATCATGGATAACCCCACCCATCCTCTCCACCTGCAGCTGGACAGTCAACGGAGCTCCTTCTCCAACAGACTGCTGCAGCTCCGCTGTCACAAGGACCGACACAGGAACACATTCCTGCCCACTGCAATAACTCTGTACAATAAATCACCTCTGTCTGGAAGAGAACTCTCTGCTCCATAGTTTCTCACTGTACATTTTACACATATATAATCTGTTCAATATTTAATATTCCATATGTCATATATTTTTGAATATATATATTTGCATATATAATATCTACATGTATATTTTCTATTTCAACATGTATATTTTCTATTTTCTTTTATTTTCTTTCTATTCTTGTTTATTTGTAGTTTTGCTTTATTGTAAAATGCCTTGTCTTTTATGCTGCTGCAACAAAAACAATTTCCCAAATTGGGATCAATAAAGTACCATCTTATCTTATCTTACTGCAGCATTTGGACTAAAACCACCAGACTCAGGGACAGCTTCATCCCACAGGCCATAAGACTATTAAACACCTGAACTTTGAAACAACATCCATAACATTCATCTGGCTGCTACTCAGAAATTATTTATCTAATATATCATATTCCAATCACTTGTATAGACTCTTATTGCACTATTTCAATTTTTACTATTTTACTATTTTTCTTTTTGTATTGACTTGCACTATTTTCTCTGTGTATCTGTTTTATTGTGTTGCACTGTTCTATGAGCCTGTGACCTAAGGGGGGAGAGGGAGAGGGGGGACGGGTAGGACACGTTCCTCCAACATCCAATCACAGAGCTTGAGGACAAATCACGGGGTTTGTCAAGCAAAGCACATGGTGTAGTCCCAAACGATAGCTGAGGATTCTGGGTAGTGTAGTGTCTTCTGCCATCCTAAACTCTGAACAAATATTTGTTTCTCCGAATCGAAGGGGGAAAATACAAAAGCGTGGTACACAATTTAAACCAATCAATGTTGTGTAATCAACAAGGATAATCTGGTGTTTTTGAGTTGATGAGTAGTGCAGATATCAATCGACAGTAAGGAGAATACTTACTTCCGGGTGTAAAATCCTCCGTTATCCAATGGGAATGGATGCTCACATTGCTCTTTGCGTCCGTAATACAATAAAGAGGACATGATCACATTGGAATATAATTTTTTTTTTTTTAAACGAGAGTTGATAGGGAACAAACTAAACAGGATCGTTTTATTAATGGGAGAGGTAAGGTTTTGTACCAATGACTTTCGACCCCCTGACAGAAAGACTATGAACAATAAGCCCAAAGATCACTCTGTTCTTCTTCTTTACATGTGTCTACTATGTTTTTGGAGCCTTTTGAATTGTATTAAATGTTATTACATATTTCACTTTTTTCTATTAAGGCTTTAGTTTGTATGCTGTTTACTTGGCGAATACAATGCCTAGCTTTTGCACACTATAATCACATTTCCATACAAATGTAATGACTGTGGCCCAGAGGAGAGGGCACAGCTCTGACCTGATACAAGCCATTCTCACACGCGTTTAAGTTATTGGTCACATGCGTACAAAAAAACATTTTTTCAACATAATGTGCAATTACTATGGGATACATTTACTTGGAGGGAGAATATTACAGGCCATTGAGTTCCTGTCCATGTAGAACGGGTGGCCTGCTCTACCAGGTGAGTTAATGGGGTGTACTATCCTCTTACTCTTATGCCCTCTAGTTAAAAACACTAACTCACTAGACTTGTCACAGTATCAGACTACTATGTAAAGGTGCTCTACAGTAAGTTAAGCACTGGTTTTGCGGTTGAAAGCTCTAGAAAAATATAAATATTTTGATTGTGTTCTCTTTTGGTACCCTGACTTTTTTTGGAAAGATGTGATTGTTGTCTTTATTTAGAGTCCTTAGCAAAGCAACTGTATTACAACTATATAAATTACTACTAAATTCTGAAATAATAGGTAACAATATTACAGCATAACTCATATTCAGAGAGGTTATTACTCGTTTAATATATGTAGTCAATTCATCAGCATCATACATTCAATCATAGTGTTTCCTGCCAATAGAAATGTACATGAACAGGAGGGAAATCATACAATGTATTATACGTTTTATCAATAGTTTTACAGGACATCATATTGACTGTATAATTGGCTGTTGACTGTATAATTGGACATAATCATGTTGTACAGCAACATCTTACCTGACCTCACCATGGCAACATGACACTGTGTTCTCTCCTCACTTATGCCTTTAATATTAATGAATGCACTGCTCAAAATAATTGATTTTACAACTTACTAAAGTTTAGCTATACTTCTGCAGGTTTGAGCTTCAGTTCTTAAGCTCCAGATAAATTATAAAATGGATTCCAACATTCAATGTGAGCTATCTCAGTTACACATTGGCTAATGTCACCAGCTGTAGAACTGGAGGGAGCAGAGCTTAAGGAGAAACGGATTGCATGTAATAGGATTACGTAATCAGGATACCAAAAAAAAGGCATTCCCTTAGTTACATATAAAAAATGTGATCAGATTACTTACATTTCCAAAAAATGGGGCAAAACAGGATAAGAATGTTACTAAAAAACGTATGTTCATAAAATAGTGTAACTGTAGTATGTGCTCAGGTTTCATTGTTAGCAGAGCTGCACCTGGCCAAATTGGGGCCCTATATGTAAAATGTACATTACATGTTACTTGTTAGACGCTTTTATCCAAAGCGACTTACTTACATACTCAATACTGTGGGCAATCCCCACAAGAGCAATTTGGGGTGAAGTGTCTCAGGGACACGACATGCTGACTGCAGTGGGGTTTGAACCTGTGCTCCCCTGATCCGAACACCAACGCACTAGTCCACTGCGCCACAGCCTCCCTGGACATTTGGACATTTGGACATTTGGACATTTGGACATTTGGACATTTGAATACGTTTCATGAAAAGCAGGCTTACCTATAAACAAAAATATCGTAAAAAAACATGTTATTGATTTTTAGTTTTGTTTTGGCATTGCATTCAATTTTGATTTAATCTAAAAGTTACGTATAATAATAATAAGTAATAATATTTTGATACTCAGATTAGGTTACCGATTATATTTTTTAACCGGTAACTAATTATTGTAATGGAAAACATTTTTAAAATAACCTTTCCAATCCTGTAGGTGAATCCAACATTTGTATATAAAAATCAGGGAATAAAATCAGTGCTAAATTGTGTGAGAGACCGAAAGAAAAAGAGTGAGGGAGGGAGGGAGGGAGAGAAGGAGGATTCCATTGATATTGTCACACTTGGCAGACGTAAGTACATCTGTGCTTTTTGTGCTTCCTCCATGGAGCGTCGACATTGACTGAGTCAGACTGGCAGTAAAACTTCCCCTGTGAGCCAGTCTGACACTTCTATTGAGGAGCTGCCAGGCACCCGGGGCCCGCTATACCTCATCCCTTTACTGCAGTGTCAGCCCCCCCCCCCCACTGCCTCTTCTGAAATCACCCAGCACACTCGATTTACACCATGTTTTCCCCCCTCTAAATGGACTCCCATTAAATCTGCAGCACATGTCAGCCCAGTAATGACGGCAAAGTGTTTAATATCACTGCACATGATGACACTGCAACGTGAATGGGTTGTGTGTGTGTGTGTGTGTGTGTGTGTGTGTGTGTGTGTGTGTGTGTGTGTGTGTGTGTGTGTGTGTGTGTGTGTTTGCAGGTTTCAGGAAGCCACAATAAGAGCTTTCCTGTAATAACCACATGGAACTGGATTTAAAACCGATTACTATAGTAAATAAACAAGATCCCTGATCCGGCAACAATGAGTAATGTAAGTTGTAAAAACAGAAGATGAGGCCATACATGTTTTATACGGCTCAAAGTTCAGCTGTTCTAACAACACAGACAGGGTGATTAAGACTCCATTGGCTTGGCGATATAGATGAAGCTGTTAAAGTGTTGAAGCCCATGCATACCCACACAGGTGTTCCAAATGATTATGGTTGATTTGGTTGAATGAGACTAGAGGGGTTATATAATATATGTTCATTTTTACATATATGAAAAAAATGAGTCTCCAATAGATAATGAGAGCAGGGCATGCCTGGATACAAACATTGAGGGAGCGTGCCTAAACAACAGATAATTCAATTTTCATGTTCTTCTTATACATGGACACATGTTATTTTCTAGCATTTGGAATGTTTATGTTGTACATTTATTATCTTTGTAATTTACATACAACATCTATGTCCGTCCTGGGAGAGGGATCCTCCTCTGTTGCTCTCCCTGACGTTTCTTCCATTTTCTCTCTTAACTGGGGGGTTTTGTTTCTTTGGAAGGTTTTTTTTTTAGGGTCTAGGGACAGAGGGTGCCATATTCTCTATGAACTGGAATGCCCCCTGAGACAAATGTAACATGTGTGAGAGTGGGCTATATAAACAAACTTTGATTGATTGATATAAGCAGCGCATGAATTCGCTCCACACGAAGCCGAAACGGAGCAGCGGATTCGAATCCGATGCACTTTGATAACGGCTCCCAAAGTGGGTCTGGAGACGACATGCTTGCGGCTCCGTGTGTATGCCCAATACGATCGTTGCAACCAGCAAGGCAAAGAAACTTAAGATAAGAAGCAGCATAAGGCGGCCTATGCATGGGGCTGCCTTGAGGGGGTTTCCCGACATGTCGTTGCAGTAAATTAAAGGGTGTTTCATGTTGTCGTTGCTGTGGACCTTCTTAATCTACCTTCTTTGGGGGCCCCCTTCTGGTCCGGGGCCCCAAGCAGTTGCCTGCCTTGCCTGTCCGCAAGCGGCGGCCCTGGTTGCAACTAGTGATGTGTCGGTTGCGAACGAGCCGATTCTTTGGTACGAACGGGTCTGGTACGAACGGGTCTGGAACGACATGCTTGCGGCTCCGTGTGTACGCCCTATACGATCGCTGCAACTAGTGATGTGTCTGTCGCGAACGAGCCGACTCTTTGGTACGGACGAGGGGAACCGAGTCGTACTTGGTGAGAGCCGTTCTTTTTATCGTTCAATCGTTGGTCCTCACTCACTGCCTGCCAAAATCCACTAGCCTTTTAAAAAGCTTCATTTTGTTCCCCAAACGTAATCTGTGAAGCCCTGCCCCTACTCTGATTGGTAGGTTTCAGCACGAGGAGTGAGATGGGGTGGGTCTTAACGGAATACGCGAGAGAGAGAAGTCATAACAAGTGGTACAGGACAGGTAGACAACGTGTTTTTCGGATGGAAAATGAGCGAAACGCGAAAACGCAGTTAAATGCACTTCAACCAAAACCCAGGCAGTGATAAAGCGCACCATTTGTAAAGGCAAAATATCCTTTAAGGCGAGACACGGCAGGCAAAAACATCGTTTTTCATGCACTGGTCAATTTTGAGATTTTGTGCTATTTTGATTCCATAACATGTTTTCTTTCAGGCTTTTGGAAGGAAAACGTACAAAATACACATTTAAGTGTTTATTTTACTATAGTTTGTCTATTTGCGTCTGTAGATATCTCCTAAATTCACCAAAAGTTAGCATTCTAACGTAACATGAAGTACCGCGACCGCTGTTTGCTCCATGTAATCAGAGGTATCGTTGGAAAGCTCCGTCTCTCCTACACAATCTCATCGGATCCAAATATGGTCATTTCCTTTGTATCAGCAACCAATCGTGAAAGTGCAAAGGGGTCTTAAACCAAGAAACGAAATCTCATTGGCTGGTGTCTTTTTCTGACAACGTGATTCGTTCAGATGCGTCACGTGGTGTGCTAAATCACTTCCTGGTTAGCTTTCCGCTAGAAATTCAAATCTCAAAATGACAAAAGAACGGCGAAAAAAACGTTCACAGAGAAGACAACAACAATTGTCACTTGCACGAAGCAAGGTTATACAAAAAACAAATGACACTGATCATGAAATACCTTCACGGAGTGCGTCGAGGCACAAGCTGTCATCCAAATAGCAGGAGGGTTTAGCTAGCGCCACACTGCTATCTTTAAAGGTCGTTTTCTCAAAATGAGTTTTTTCTCCTACTCTGAGTTCGAAATCTCCACTTCAGTTGCACATACATACACCAAACCTTCCAGTTATATTCCTATCAATATTGTGAAGGCTTTTACAGAAGGGTTTGTTCATATATCATTCATAGCCTGAATTATATAACATTTTATACCTAAAAACATGGCAAAAATTGATATTTTAGGGCTGTTGACAGTATTTTCTGATTTATGGAGTGATAAAAAGAGATATCCAAAATCCCTTCTGTAAAAGCCTTAGATACTAATATGACTACAAAATGAAACAAGAATTTTTAACCTGGCTTTATCCAAAGTTGAGATTTCGATTCCTGAAATGTGTTCAAATATGCACATATTTAATGAGATAATGGTTAATTAGCATATTTAAACATGCTATTTCAGAAAACTTGTAATACAAAAGACAATTGCCTTATTGTCAGTAATTAATTGGAGAAATTTCTAGCTGATATCTTTAAGTTAAAAAAATTACCCTATTCACCTGGGGTGTCTCGCCTTAAAGCAGGGTCAACAAATAATCTCCATCGCCACTTAAAAACACAGTATCTAACATTAAGAGTTGCATGAATTTCATTCAAGGCAAGGCAACTTTATTTACTTAACACATACAGAGGGTAAATTCAAAGTACATTCACTGACATGAATGACACCTTGTGGTGCCATATTACACACGCAAAGAGCTTTCAACTGATTGCAATGTATTCCCATCGGCGGAGATATTTTACGCTCAGGGAAGCACCGCATCCGTTCATGTCGGCGGCAGTTAAAGGGCCCATGTCATGCTTTTCCGGTTATTACCCGTCCCCTTGTGTGTTATGAAGGTTTGTATGCATGTAAATGGTCTGAGTCACAAACCCTCAAAGTACACCTTGTAGGGAGTAAAACTCTAACACAGCAAATACCTGTCTATGCTGCCCCAGAACGCCTTGTTAGATTGAATTGAATGTATTTATTTAAAACAAGGGACAGTGTACATTAATCAACATATTAAAAACATGTAAAAGTACTCGAATTAGCCAAAAGGCTAGTTTTCATCGATAGTCCCTTTGCCAGATGGTGATAGACATCCTAAAAGCAATAATAAAAATACCACGACATTGTTATACCATTGTACATATTTACAATAGATGACATGGAGATTTCTCATTTTAGTTTTGCCTTCGTTTAGATCCCAAGAGGCACAAACAACGTCTGGCTCCTGAGAGGGACAGGCCGAGAAGGGGTGGACTGTCTGACAATGTTATACAGACTGTCCAGGTATCCGGAGTGGGATCCACCACAGCCTGTTACAGGACAAAGTGGTTGGGATTCCAACGTTGGTGCAAGGAGAGGCCCTTGGACAAATGTAGTTGGTGATCCCTGGTCTAGAGCCTCTTTCCAGTACATTGGGCTCTATTCGGTCCTATTTACATGCTCTACGCCTTTCCACCGCTGCGTCTCATTTTCTCATGAGACGAGAACGATTGTCAGTCATCCTGGTAGCCCCAGGTCGCCGCTCGGCGCCGTGGTACGCAGAGGTGACACAGATGATGGTGGGCCAGCCCTGGACGGTTCCTCAGGTCTGGGGGGCGTTGTCTCTGGAAGCAGGTGCAATAGGAGGTTACCCACTCTGGGCCAACCTCTCCAGGCTTGGCTCCTGAGAGGGACAGGCTGAGACGGGAGGGACTGTCTGACAAAGTTATTCAGACTATCCAGGCAGCAAGAGCAGGATCCACCACAGCCTGTTACAGGACGAAGTGGTTGGGATTCCAGCGGTGGTGTGAAGAAAGGAGTCTAGAGCCTCTATCATGTACGTTGGACTCTATTCTGTCCTATTTACAGATACTGGTGGACAGGGGGCTTGCTTATTCCACAATTAAGGAGCTCTCCTCCCTGAATGCGCTATCATTGAAAACAGCTTTGCTGCTTGCCTTGACTTCGGCCTAGAGAGTGTGCGAGCTGACCGCTCTGTCGGTGCACCTTTTGATTCGGGGTGACCGTAGCGGGGCGACACTCAGACCGAACCCCTCCTTTGTTACCAAGAACCTAAGGGGTTTGTTCAGGTCGAGGGCTATACAGTTAGACGGCTTTAGTCTTCCACCCCATACTGGGGGCAGGGAGGCTAATTGGTAACACTTTACAATAAGGTACACAAAATGTGCTTAATTACTGCTTAGTTACTGAGGAATGACTAGATAGTTAATGGTTAGTTAATGAGTAGTTCCTCAGTGACTGCGATTGAAGAACTGATGGTTAGTTACTGGTAAACAGACTGGGAGGTACTGTATTAATGAATCATTCGTTAATGGTTACTTAATGAGTAGTTCCTCAGTGACTGCGATGGATGGTTAGTTACTGGTAAACAGACTGGGGGGTACTGTATTGATGAATCATTCGTTAATGGTTACTTAATGGAAATTGTGTCTATACAACGTTTTCATTGTTACCAAGGTGGTTGCTAGGGACGCTGCTATCGATTTTATTTCTGTTATGTTGTGTAACTGTTTAATTGTGTTATCTTTATTGCTACTCCCTTCCCCGTCAATGTATAGTGTTGGTCCACAGCGCAAATGTATTAGTTTAACAAAATCTGCATCTAAAATTGTGGCATAGATACGTTATTTTCCCCTGCGCAATTCCAGTCTCACATCTCACATCACATCGTGATTGCTTTTCTCTTTGGAGGTCATCAGATAACGGCATTGTAGTACACGGTTCGGCTGCATTAAATATTACATATCTGCCGTAGTTCTCTATTTATAGAGCCCTGATGAGAAGACTTCTAGACATACATGAGGAACTGCCGCCAACACTGAAAACATGACATGGATCATAAATATATCAGCAATTAAACAACATCTTACACAATACACAATACGTCTCCTTGCAGTATCAACACTAATTCGGCTGACTTTTATATTTGATCCAATTGGTAGAAGGCTGTATTTACATCATAAACATGCACAGCTGATATAAAGGGACACCTAGTGGTTAAAGCATGTTATTGAATTTCATTATTTTTATTATTAGATATTAATAGGATCCCTATAAAGTATATTCATTACTCGTTATTCTCTACTAATAGTTAATTAAAGACTGTATATAATGACTATTTTGCACATCCCTTTCAAGATTTCAAGATTTTCTAAGGTTTATTGACATATCATATACACAAACAGTGTAGTTATGCAATGAATGAAAAACTTGGGTCGCAGGTTCCTCAACAGTGCATTTGTGTATACCTCCAGCAATGTTAACTATGTTGAAGCACTTATTTTAACTGAGATTATACATATGTATTATACTCTTATAAGATGTATGTAGATAGTATAAGAAATGTGCAGAATATGACAGTTTAATGGTGGAGGTATTCACAAATATTGATAGATGTAATGCACTGTTGAGGAACCTGCGACCCAAGTTTTTCATCTCCGGCCTTGTCAGGTATTTAACAATCAATAAATAAAGAACTCAAATTATTAAATATAAAACACAGAATTTGTGTGATTATACTAAATGATTTACAAATAAACACCACTGCATATTTACAACTATTACACATGCTGATGTAACGCAAATGTTTCCAACTTGGGATCAATAAAGTATATCTTATCTTAAGATGATCGATGGCTACTGCCATATTTGCAAAAGTTGCCTCTGAACCTTGACAAGTGCATGTTTCAGGCTTATCAATGAACAACAGGAGGGGTCACAGACATAAGACCAGCTGTTAAATAAAGCTCTTCTGACCTTAGCTGTCATGTGGGTATATATTAATGCTGCCCATTATGGGCACAAGCAATTTTGGGATATATATTTTTTTAAATCCTCTGGAGCAGAGCAGCATCAGTGTTTCTTAGGGTCAAAAACACTAAACTCACATCTTAAAATTAAAGCATTTAGTTTATTTAATGAAAGAGCACATGTTCAATGTGAAAAGTGACAGTAGATATAGATTAGTTGCAATTTGGTGCTATATAAATATATTAAAAAAAAAGTTATTATATAAAAAAAAAAAGTATTCTTTTTTTTTTCTTTTTTTTACCACCTTGAATTTCAGGGAGGGCGCGGGGCTCCGTTGGCGGGGCTCCGTTGGCGGGGCTCCGTTGGCGGGGCTCCGTTGGCGGGGCTCCGTTGGCGGGGCTCCGTTGGCGGGGCGCAGCGCCCCTCCAAGACAATGGTAGGGGAAACACTTCAGTTATAAAAATAAACATCAGGAATTTCAATTGATAAACAAAGTCAAATGTGTCTCCTTTCTCAAAAAAGAAGAGAAAAATATTAAAATGTAGTGGTACAAACAGAAAAGGCTGTTTAATTGTATTAAGTTAAAGTTAGCTTATTTTGCTGCAAGAAACATGAAAAGGTAAGATAGATATTGGAATTAGATGATATATAAATAGATTATGCACTTTTAAAATGTTAGTAATAACAAGTAAGAATAAGGATTTATTTCCTTATTGATTAATGATCTGATTGTATGAGATACTTCTTAGCTTCTAAATTCTTTTTTTCTGTTATTTGACTGTGTATACACTGTGGAGCTGGCTCTCTCTAATGTATACTCTGTCTTGGAAGCCTAAGCACGCCAGTCATAAGGGTGTGAATGACACAATTATAAAATTACATTACTTTGCTCATTCATTTGTTAATCTCTGACCTTAAAAGATATGTTGTTATTTCACCTTGAAAAACAAAGGTTTAGTTTTAGTGAGGCCAAAGGCTGAGGCTCTGTAGTTTATACACACCTTCCTTTTGTGGTAGAAGTTGGTTTCGTCCAGCATGACAAACTCGTTTGGTCCTCCAAGTATCTGCTTTCCCCTGCTTTCTCTCCTCTTGATTGCACTCTTGCAGACCTTCCTCAACTTCTGGCTAATTTTTTACAGCGTGCGACTCCTTACTGCCACGCCATCCGCCACGCATGTCAATTTGCCTTAGCTGCAGTCCCTGGGAAAATCTGTTAAAGATCAATATAAAATTACTAAATATGAACAAAAACATATGAAGACGAACGCATTCAGCACCAGTGGCTAATGTATTAACTGTAGGGATGGAATATATATCATATTTCTTGCAAAAAAACAAAACAATCTCAAGTAAATCATTTAGATTTATAATAATTTGGTGTCTGGATAAGTCTGAATACTCCCTCCCCCCACCCCAACTAAACTGTTGAATCTGATAAGCAGCTATATCCTTCTTACTGCATATAAATAGCCGCTTTCACACCAAGTACTTTGCCGTACTTAGTGCCCAGCACTTAGTACCCCCATGGAACTAAGTAAAGATCGCGTTCACACCATAGGTTCACACCGGAAAAAGGGGAAATTAAGCTAATGAAGCCGCTGACGTCACTTCTTCTTCTGCTTTGGGTTGGCTAGGCCTGCCAAACGTAAACATTCAGCCACGTGACTTGCAAACTCTCGCGAGTTTTTACACAAGACGGATCCGCCGTGAAGTTGTTTGCTGTCTGCCAGTCAAAAAACAGAAGAAGTGACGTCAGCGGTTTCATGCTTCATTTGCCTAATCCTCCCTCAGGGACTATTCCGGTGTGCGCGATTTACTAGTTCCAACTAGGAAAAGTACTTGGTGTGAAAGCGTCGCTAATGTGCCCCGCCAATGTGCCCCGCCACACCTCCAAGCAGCCTGCGTTGTGAATTGCCAAATAACTAGCGCTTAGTCCGCTAGCTCAATGCTAACATATAATGGATAACGTAATTGACACGCTAACTGAAATTAGCATTTAGATATCGATAATGTTAAACAACAGTCAACATGCTTAAAATAAACGTAATACTTACAGGCATTCATTTCCTGTGCTCTGAGGATTTGACTGATATTATTGATGAATTAATATGACCTGTAAATGTATTTCATCCAGCTGAACAAGGATCATTTGCTCCTCTCAAAAAGGGACAAACACCTCACTGACTTCTACGTCGTTTTCCCTCTGTGTTTTTTACGTCGGCACTTCCTACAAAAGACAAATCGTAAATTCCTAGTCCTTTTTTCCTGATAAAGAACTTATCTTTGTAACATTACATATCAGTAAACAGAGGAAGTCATCGTTAAAACCCGTCCTAAAAATGTAAGACTTACCACTGCAGTTCGTCAACGTTTGAGTTTTTCTCCAGTTTCATCCTCTTTTTGCAGAGTTTGCATTTCATTTTTCCTTGAAGCAACTCCCTTTTCATTAGCCATTCAATTAATTTTTTCTTTTTTTTAAAAGTCTGTCTTCAGTCAATAAGACTGAGTAGCCTACTTTTGTGTGCAGTGTCATGATAACCTAAAACGATAGACTACTGCGGCGTTACTACCGCATTACTGCAGCCCGTCCACACTAACTACGAAGGGTGGGTACCCTTCGTAGTTCAAGATGTGCTGCCGCTGGGCCAGACCGGAAGTGGAAGCACAGCGAACTCCGCGGAGCGCACTAGCGCCCTAGCACCCTGATCTTCATTTCTTGTTCACACGATTCAAACCAATAGTTTTGATGTTTTGAATCAGGTATTTCATCTTTGTTGTTAAATTGACAAAGCACAGCTTCTGTATCTTCACTGATATACAATTACAATATTAAAACCGTAATAAAGTCTTAATGCGCTGCAAATCGGGATCCGGCTGGAGCACTACGCAATACACGCCCCTTCATAGCATTCAAGTGCTGCGATTGGCAATGAGCCTGTCACGTGCATTTCAGCTAGTTACAAGACGTGAGTTCAACCCAACCTACACGCTTGGAACTCAACAAGGAGATGAGGAGAAGCAAACGAAAGAAGATGGCGGCCCGCAAGCGTTTATTGTCAGAATGTAAGTATGAATTGTGATGTTTTAACAAGTAGTAACACTGCTTCGCGAAATCATCTCAATTGACACATGTATTACACTTCTTGTTCTGTGGTTGTGATAGCTTATTCGTTTTTCTCGCGTCCAGGAGAGAAAGTTTTTAAATAAGGAGAACAATGAGTCTCGACTATAGGTTTCAAATGATGGTACTTTAATAAAAATAAGGCACGGTAATGTTACAAGCAGGCAGCAGTTCAAAGTAGGGGAGGACACAGCAATGTCCGACGTCACACTAAACATAGGATCTTTGCATTGCACATTCAACTCATGACTAAACACACCTCTTCTCTACATATTCTCCTTCATGTCTTTTCATTTGGTCATCTTAACGGCTTGATCCGTTAGGCTACGTTACATCTCTGAAGTCAAGTAACTGTTAGTATTTCGGACATTACTTCCGGAAAGCTTTTCAAAATAAACACAGACTGGAGTCAAACCGGAAGTATTTTCACAATAAAATCTTGACATACATTGTGCGCGAAAACTTGTTTTTTCAGTATAATTTAGCATTTGAATCCTGTTCCTCTTGGTTGTCCTTGGAATCCACTGCCACCACTGTGTCCTCCGCGGTGCTGAAATTGTACGTGTGTGTACACGGGTGCTGGTGGCTGTGATTGGGTGGGGACATACATAGGGGTTTGTTGCGTCTGAAATTTGGGATAATACTGTTGTATCTGAGGCTGCTGAAATGGTGTAGGATCATATTGCAGTGCTTGTGGTGGGTTTTGCATTTGTTGATGTGGACACTCTCTGGACCAATGGTTTAGCTGACCACATATGTAACATCCTGCCTTCCGACCTCTTCCTCTGCCTTTTCCTCTGTAACCCTGTCTGCCTCCTTGTTGGTTCTGCATCTGATTTTCTGGCATTACTCGAGTTTGAACTGTTGGAAGTATCTGGACTGCATTCTCTGGTTCTTTGGCCATCTTTGATGCAGCTGCCATTTGCCTTGTCGCTTTCTTTCTTTTATTAGCTTCGGTATCTTTCTCAGCTATTTGTATCTTCAAGAGTCTTAGTTGTAATGCTACCATTTCTGTCTCTTGTGTTTCTCTTTGTCGTCGTCTTTCTTCTGTGATTTCTTCTAATCGTATGCTCTCTTTAGCAGTTGCAGTTGAGCCTGTCACTGTGACAGGTCTCAACCTGGTGTCATTTGGTGACATGTTTCTTCAATACTAGGATAGAATTATTAAGTTATCAACGATGAAGCACTAATCCTCTGACTAGTTCTTTGGTTTTCTTTATAAAAATATCCTACGTCATCAGAACTTCACTTTAAATCTGGGTTGTTTTTTTTTAATTTATATTACATTTTTTATAAGTAAATTTAAAATTATGTTTTAAGTTTTTTTTAAATGTTTTTTATTTTTTTTAAAGTTTTTTAAAAGTACAATTAAAAATTTAATTTGTACAGTGTGTACAATGTCTCGATTTTGAAATATGAAAAAGAATATTGTGTAAATTCAAATCTGGTGTTCAATGTGCATCCTGAAGTGCACCGCATTATGCAAATGTCATAACTTGTGTTAGCTTCAATACATCTGTGTTCGAATATTCTAGAGTCCAACCTGAAAGACCATTATGTAAGGTTTTTTATCTTAAAAGTAGAAACCACATGTGTTCATTTATAACACTTAAGATTAGACTCCAGGATATTACTGCTGATGTTATTATTGATACTCTGTTTCCCTATCTGTGTAATCTCCAGCTTAAACCACTAGGGGCAGCTGTTGTAAAATAACCTCTTTTTACAAGATGGTTATTTTCCTTAAAAAGTATCTTAAGAATGGGAAAATAATTTCAATATGGTTAAACAATAGAGCACAAAACACGCCAAAACACGTCTGCAAACAAGAACACTGCAAAAAATAGCCAAAACACATTTGCCAGCATTAATCACTTCAAAAATGAGATTTGAGACTCCACAATATTCCTCCTCTACAAATACTCAACTTTCAACGGAATTAATAACCTGTTTCAACAAACTGTACTATTTCCGAGGTCCAACTGTGACAAGAAGTATGATTTGTTCTTCACCAATTGGAAGTCAGAAAAATGCCTCATTGGAGTGAAACCAGCCAGCTTAGAACAAACAAAGGTGT
>CALSBZ010040461.1:37080-52746 GCA_943591055.1 Gobionotothen gibberifrons
TGCACGAGTGTGTGTGTGTGTGTGTGTGTGTGTGTGTGTGTGTGTGTGTGTGTGTGTGTGTGTGCACGAGATTGAAGGCTGACAGACAGGTCGGCCAACCAGTTATTTTAGCCGGCCCAGCTAAAATCATTGGTCGTAGTTTTTACAGTATTACGGCTTCCACAGATGAAATCTTTTTATGGATTTTTTTTCAAAGCACTTAGAATATGCATTGCTATCAGGATATTAAGAGCATTCCATGGAATATAACAAAAAGTGTATCTCGAGCCGGTTTCTCAAACTTACCTACCCCTCCTTTAAGGAATGGTAAGGTAATCATTAGCAGTGTTGGGTGTAACGCGTTACAAAAGTAACGGAGTTACAGTAATATATTACTTTTTGCTGTAACGAAGTAATGTAACGCATTACTAATGAAATGTGGGTAATATATTACCCGTTACAATGCTCAGTAACGAAGTTACAACACATTTTAACCCGAAATTAAATGGTGTTTTGTTTTTTAAGAATGTACTAACATAGCGAGACATTCCGACACCAGACATTGTGCGGGTAGATTAGTAAACCTGTGTTTACCCTTCAAGCTTTGCGTCGGGATCTTCGGGGCAGTTGAATGTTATGCACCCTCCTCTATTCAAAAAAGAGAACGGAGCGAAAAATACAACAAATTGTGTCAGGTGTGCGTGACCTGCTCCGCTGCGCGTGCATCATTTCAAAAGTTCTTCCACAGCAGTGACACACACACATCTGTGGATAATCATGTATACGAAAATGGTTAAAGCATCCATCACTAAACGCCAGCAACACTGCATCTACTGCAGACAGTAGCAACAGATCGGATGGGGACATCACGTTACCCTCCGTTGTGGACACTAGCTTACTCCCGCCTGACTCGCCGCCCTCGCCCCCGGAGCAGCAGTCTTCGTCGCCCGAAACTACGCCGCCCCTCTGCGGCCCGCAGGTGCCAGGATACCACGGCAAAACAGAGCCTGCCCAGGTATATCTAAACAAGTACCCGCCTGTACAGTGGGGTTAGGCGGTCATTTTGCAGCTCGTGATATAAAAATAGACAATGGAATATTCGTGTGAAAATAGTGCCATATTCTGCCATGCCTGTAGAAATGTTGGGTCAAAAATAATGCATACAATAGTACAGATGCCTTCACCACGAATGGCTACAAAAAGATCTCATATCCCAAGCTTATCAACAAGCTGATGTTGCAGCTGAAATGTTCTCCAGGTCACAAAGTCAATCACATGATGATGTGATACCAGTTTTCAAGCACAGTAGATATTCTCTTCCCAGAGTATATGATGGGACCAAAGTGATGATTTAGTACATGGTTTTAATAATACTTTTGCTTTTCAATGTTTGCCATTTCAAACCATGAGCTGGTTCAAATAATATTTGCCTTGATTTACAATATGTTCTCATTTGTTGTATCAGTACAGTTTTGAAGCTTTTGTGCTTTTCCTTGCCATAGTCCACTTTGGACTATATGAAATATTTCAGGATTGCACTTTTAACTTACTTGAAATGTTCTCTCTTGCTTGGTTTCAAAACATAACAAATGCCATAATCTGTTCATTGGGGACCATCAATGCTATTTTTCATTGCTGTTGCCGGCCACTATTGCTCATGTAAACCTAGGCTACTACTGCTGCACCCCCTGTAATCTCAGATGCACCCTGAGTCATTTTGTTCTGGAACCGGGCCTGTACATGGCCATATACTGAACACACTACAGAGCCCATTCCGTGTCCTGTTATTGTTTACTTCCTGTCTGCCTTCTTCTGGTGATTTATCTGACGTCCAGCGCTCCGTCTTTTAACCTCTTTTCCTTTCTCTTTCTTGATCCTCCTTAGCAACCTTCATTATAGTCATTGACAGTGGTCTGTACTACTGTATTAACAACGTGTCACATGTTAAGAATGTACAATCAGAATCGAGTATTCAACTAAGCTGTGTAATACAAGTTGTTAGTAGCCTTAAGGGCCTACACAGTTGTTATGTTATACCACATTGCCCTTCATTGGATGTATAATGAGCTGCACTAAACTACATTTTAGCATTTAAAATACCTAGCCATTCTTTTGCGGTTATTTTGGTGAAAGTAACTAAAAAGTAACAAAAAAGTAATGTACATTACATTTCAGAGACAGTAATTTTGTAATGTAACTTATTACTTTCAAAAGAGAGTAATAAGTAATATGTAATATATTACATTTTGGAAGTAACTTGCCCAACACTGATCATTAGGTAATGGGTAACTACTGTTTTTGTTTGCATTCCTTGAGTTTACCGTACCCAAACAGCCTAAGTAATGGTAAGGTAAATAATGATGACTTAAGCAGTAAAACGTGAGTCGGATCCACCTCCACCAGTTGATCCAGTGTGGGACCCAAGCCAGCCGAAGATGGCAGGTTTAAAAGTGCCCTGCTGCAGCGTACCATTAGCCGCGTTCACACCGAGTACTTTTCACCCGTACTTTTCGCGTTTAGTTCCGTTAGTACCCCTGATGTTGCGTTCACACCAAAAAAATAACTAAGTGCCGGGAACTTTTCACCCCATTTTTAGCGCCTGCTGAGAGCAGGCACTTTCCTGTGGAAAAAAAGTACCCCAGTTCTGATTGGCTGGGCGATTGCAAACCACGCCCCGTAAAAGTCTGAAATGTTTTGTAGAGCCGCCATTTTATTATCCTCGCATTAGCATTATTAGCATTAGCATTAGCCCCGCGCAAAAACGCAGAGAGACTAACTTATGACAACACAAAATAAAACATGGGAGCGGTGGAGATGAGGAGGTGTCGGCGTTCTGGCCGTTTACTCGGAAGGCTTCAGTAGAAGCTGCTGGGACTCCCAGCAGCTTCTACTGAAGCCAGTCCCCAACTCCAGGGACTTCCGGCCGGGGATTTTCGGCGGCAGTATACGCCGTGAAGTTGTTTGCGGCCTGCCAGTAAACCCAAAGCAGAAGAAGAAGAAGTGACGTCCCCCAGGGACTTATTTCCGGTGTGAACGCTATCTGTATTTAGTGCCGGTATTAAGTGCCTCGGCACTAAGTGCCGGGAACTAAGTACAGCAAAGTACTCGGTGTGAACGCGGCTATTGCTTCAATCAAAGTCTCCCAGGAACTCCTCATTAACCATTAACGAATGACTCATTAATACAGTACCCCCCCAGTCTGTTTACCAGTAACTAACCATCCATCGCAGTCACTGAGGAACTACTCATTAAGTAACCATTAACGAATGATTCATTAATACAGTACCCCCCAGTCTGTTTACCAGTAACTAACCATCAGTTCTTCAATCGCAGTCACTGAGGAACTACTCATTAACTAGCCATTAACTATCTAGTCGTTCCTCAGTAACTAAGCAGTAACTAAGCTCATTTTGTGTACCTTATTGTAAAGTGTTACCGGCTAATTTGCACCTCCTCTTGCCTGGTGCGTGCGCTGGCCAGTTATGTAGGGCGTGCGGCTTCTATTAGACGCACTGAACAGCTGTTTGTGTGCTTTGGGGATGGTGTGGCCGGTAAAGCTCTGTCCAAGAAACGCCTGACAGGATGGCTCTGCGAGTGCATTTCACATGCCTATGGACAGGCGGGGAGAGCCTTACCCACTGGGGTCCATGCACATTCTACACGTGGTATGGCTGTATCAACAGCCTTGTTCAACGGCGTGAGTGTGGAGGACATATGCACGGCGGCGTCTTGGTCTACGCCAGGCTCCTTCATAAGGTTTTATTGTTGGACATGTGAGCCTTCCCCACTATCGTCCATTCGGTGTTACTAATTGTTGTTAACCATGTCAAGATTACATAATGTGGTTTCTGAAAACTGACCAAATTATACCTGAGGAAGAGGCCTTTTCACAAGGGCCTAACAGCAAAGATAGGTCATAAAAATAATTACTTTAGAAAATGATTTATGCTTCAATCCTTGCTTGCACAATTTAAAGTTCAAGTATATATACATTTGTATTAACAATTACTAATATTAACAAATACTGGTGGTTATACGTTTTTAATAATATTCATAATACTTTTATAATTGTTGTACACATTACTTAATGCTTTAAATGACTGGTGGCAGTGATTTTGCTGTGCGATGCTGTGAAAATACCTTTAATGACAACAGTGTTAGTGTAGTACTGTAAGCATTAATGAAGATTCTTTCATGGCAGCCATCTGTCTTGGAAAATGCAGTCTTACTAGACTCCTTTCAAATATAATTTTATTCAATGGATTCTTGGTTATTAGCCAAGTAGGTAACTTGTAAATAACAACAATTACACTGGTGTTGTTTGTTTAGTTTTGAGTTTCTAAATGATGTTGTTTTCTCTCAACAGATCCTGCAATTTGTTCTCCAAAAAACAACCCTTGGTTTTTCCAAACGCAAAACAACCCAAAGGCACTTTTAAGAGCCAAGTCTGTCTTAAACTGTCCTTACTGTGTTGTACTTGATAGATAGTCTCTTCCTATCTCTCTGTCTTTCTTTCTCTGTCTAACTCTGTTGTCAGTCTTTCTTCTGTGTCTCTGTCCAGCCCACTCTCTTCAGTCTGCGTACAAATTACACGACTTTGCAAAGTCGTGCAATAGATACGCAGAAGTCCGTTTTTGCGTGCATATGATATGCCCACGTTACGTTTGTTGTGAACGCATCTTAAATGCGTTTATTTTCTACATATCTTTGCCATTTATTTAACCCTAACCCTAACCATAACCCAATAAGCTGCTGTGTCGTTTATTGCACCGCAAACATTAAAACTGTCATTGGAACGGCGATCAAGCCTGAAGCCACAGAGCTCTTTGTTTTAATGTTTGAGGTGCAATATCAGTGTATCATATGCATGCAAAAACGGACTTCTGCGTATCTATTGCACGACTTTGCAAAGTCGTGTCATTTGTACGCATTCTGGTGAGATCAGGTTGCTCTGTCTGTGTCTCTTCACTATAATGAGTGATTCTGATCTCGAGGATCTCCTGAGAAGCGCAGATGAGCTGGTTGAGCAGAAAGAGTTCAGGGATGACCTACGGAGTGCTGATGATTTGCTTTGTAAGTTTCATAAAGTGGAAGCAGCAACAGCAGTGCCAGCAGTGCCAGCAGTGCCAATGGTGTGCTGGAAAAAGAGAGACAGTGAGGGAAACTTGATCTTTGCAAGACCACGTTCAACCCGGAATGACTCCAATCATGGTCAGTATAAGAAATATATTTCTAGGCACTTGAGTATATTAAATCAATGAAAACATAACTCTTGGTACGGGAAAAGTAGTACAATGTAATGGTATAAAGGAAAAAAGTGTTCTTTCTGATACAGCTGGCTGCAGTCGTAACACTGATCACCCCGTTGATGCTCCTGACCCTGACTGTGATCTGGTCTTTGCTCCAGAGACTGTTGGTATACTTTATTTGGTCTGGTTAGCCCGAAACACATCCCTTCTTCTGTGCTGACTGTGATGTGTTAGAAATTAAAATCAATGTTTAATGACGTAATTTAGTTTAAACATACAGTAAGCTTAAAACTGTTTTATTCTGAAAACATTTCCGGTTAGCATTGGCTGGTGGCTAACGCTGTTGCTAAAGTTTTATTTTGAAAAGCTTTACTGGAAGAAGTCTCCGGATATCAACAGTGACGTTAACTTCCGGTATTACGTTAACAACGATTACAGCCGTTAAAATGCATTAAATAAAAAGTCATGAATGAGTCCATGAGGAGAAAATGCGTGTGGAGTTATGCAATAAATACACAACGTCTAAATCCTCTGTTATGCGCGATATCGGACATTGGAGAAAGGAGGGCGGAACCCCACGTCACAGCCCCCAGAGAGGAGGAGCGAAGGGGAGATACAAGCGGGAAGAACCAACATGTCCCGGCCTCTTTTCCACGGTACCAGCTGCGAGACAACATCTGCTCTGTCTCCTCCACTACTCCTCTGTTTGTTTCATTACCACGCTAGTAGTATTAACCATGCACTTTCAATCCCATTAGTATGCATAAAAAGTGACAGGTCACACCTCTAAGTCTGGCAGGTTTATGTAAAGTATAAGTGTCTTGTTCAGATACATCTTTAACTGCAGACACTTATACTTTACATAAACCTGCCGGGATTAATTTGGTCAGAAAACAGAGTGTTTGTACTTTGCCCCCCTGTATCTTTGTTTCATTTAAAAAAGTCAAATTGTATCAGTCTCTCCTCGACTTTTTAAAATACTGATGTGTTTATTCAAAAACTATACTAGCACACAAGCCTGTTTTTTTGTGTTTTCTGTGTTTCTGTGTTTCTGTGTTTTAGTTTTTTCAGTGTTTCAGTGTTTCAGTGTTTTTGTGTTTATGTGTTTCTGTGTTTCAGTGTTTCTGTGTTTCTGTGTTTTTGTGTTTTCTGTGTGTCTGTGTTTCCGTGTTTCTATGGTTCTGTGTCTCTGTGTTTCCGTGTTTCTGTGTGTCTGTGTTTCAGTGTTTCTGTGTTTTCTGTGTCTCTGTGTTTCCGTGTCTTTGTGGTTCTGTGTATCTGTGTTTTTGTATTTCTGTGGTTCTGTGTTTCTGTGTTTTTGTGTTTCTGTGTTTTCTGTGTCTCTGTGTTTCCGTGTTTTTGTGTTTCTGTGTTTCCGTGGTTCTGTGCCTCTGTGTTTCAGTGACAGTTTTTAAAATGTAAAAAACTCTTTTTTTATTTTTTTTAAATGTCCTTTTCTTTTTTGTTTTGTTTTGTTGTTCTGTGTTTCGGTGTTTCTGTGTGTCAGTGTTTTCTGTGTTTCTGTGTTTCAGTGTTTCTGTTTTTTCTGTGAGGCTCCAGAAGTGGCTATATCATTTGATACAATTCTAAAAGATAGTCAGATTCCTAAAAAGTTACAAACGGATGCTGGAAAAGAATTATTTGTTTCTTCAGCAAGGCTTCAGAAATCTTGTTAAATGTTCCAAGATTTTTATTTAACAGAGAAATGTGTTATTTTAGTACAGTCTAGTCAAAGGAGTTAATACTATTACTATATATGAAAGCAAAAAAAAAAAACACATTTTCATTTGTTATGGTTGTTTAATTGAAAACACAACATTCAACACATTTTCAGAAAAACATATTACATTTTACCAAGTTAATGTTGTAGTGCATACAAAGTAATAGACTTAACGATTTGCACTGCTGCTTCTCTAAGCGTTTCATTTACAGTGATCGGTTTATCGTTCAATTCACACTGCCCAAGTATATGCTTAGGGGTCTCTTGGAAGTAAACAAATGCATTTTTTATATCAGATAAATGCATTAACATCACTTGCAAATTCTCTATCCTTTCACCCGCAGCGATTATAATCTGCTTTGCTTCTTCTTCGGTTTCACCATTATTAGCTCTGAATGTAATCCTTTCTGGGGCTTCTTGTGCTTCTTGTGGTCTGTTGAATACCTGGCATAGGATTTGTTTAGCTGTAAGGACAGGTACCATATAATTGTCTTCAAAAGCTTTGTCTATGTCGTCACACGTTTTGGCGTATCCTTCGATGTAATGACAACCGATACTAGAATAGAGATCCTCCAGCAGTCTTTTAATACATGCTCTGGCACTGTCGCCAATTTGGGCAATTCCATAGTATCGTGCTTTTTCTCTCATTATATTGAAGCAAAGCTCTGCCATTGCTTTTGGTATTTGCTCAACACATTCGCAGCATTCGGTTAGCGGTAGATGATCTATAAGATGATTATGATCCGGTAATGGCTCTACAACACCATCAGCATCCTCTATAGTTAGTTGAAATGTCTTCACTTTGTTCCTTTTTCTTTTCACCTTCCTTCTTTTTGTCTTTTTCGTTTTCCGTCCTATTGCCCCTTTTCTTTTCATTCGCATTCTGCGTTTGCTTTTCATTTTTCTTCTCCTTTTCATTTTTCTTTTTCTTTTTCTTCGTTTTTCTTTACTTTTGCTTTTCTTTTCTGCTAATTGCCGTTTGCGATCTTGACGATTGGTATGAGATATATTGTTTCTATAAAGGTTATCTATAATACCATCTTTTAAAGAAAGATATTCTTCATATGTCATTTTATCATAGTCCTCTTTTGTCCTAAAGACCTTACATGGATATGATATAGAGGAAAGCTCTTCTTCGGGAACATCCTCTCCCCTACATTGTAACATCCAGTCGTTAAACCCATATCCGTTATCCTTGTGATAGGCTATATCAGACTTGGTTTTTCTCAGATCCATGGCTCGTTTTCAACGGTCGTCTTAGTGGGGGTCCTTAGTTTTGGATGATTTACTGAGTGGGGTGGGACTTATTGCGTTGAGTGGGGGGAGTCATCTGTAGAATTGAGAGTTTCTTTCATTCAGCATAATGTCCCTCGCTGTGTGACTCAGTACATGTGAACCATTAACTCATTTAACTATCAACATCAATTTAAGTGCACACACCAGTGCAAACTAAACTAAACAAAAAAACAGGCTTGTGTGCATTATGGTTTTGAATAAACACATCAGTATTTTAAAAGTCAAACTATAAAGTGCATCAGACAGCTTAAATTACTCCATTTGAACTATAGCTAGAACTTCACCATTTGTAACTAACGTAATTTAACCTAAGTGAAGCCAACCTAAGGAGTGGGCTTTTTAACATTCAAAGGGCCTGTATATATATATATATATATATTACCTCTGCCAATCGCATAACCCTGGTATATGTCAAATAGTCATTATAATATTTTCTAATGTATCAACAACAAAAACTAAAAAGTACTAGTATGGTATATCCAGGTATCATGGCTTATTTTCTTTACGCATTTGCGGTCGGGCATCTTGGATATGTCTGGACATATCGAACTATTTGAATCTTGGAACTGATGACTGACAGTGGCCAAAATGTTTTGTTTTTATGCTCTGGTGGTCACAAGTGTTTTCTAACAACATATAACATTGGGGTCTGATTATTTCGTTTGCTCTGGCCTAGCTTTTATTTCTGGGGTGTTTTTATATTCACACCATACCTTTCAGTATCGTTGCATAGCGTATTTAAGTTAAAAGCTAGAAAGCAATAGCTTTAAACGAGGTTGAGTTAATAATAGAGGCTAACTCTTATGGAGATTGGTGATTTAAGTTACATTTGGCTCTAATAATAGTATGGTATATCAGAATATCATAAACATATAAATAAAAGGTCACACAAACTAGCCTTTTAGAGTCACAGTATAGTGTGTGTTGTTTCTTTTTGTGTGTTTGCATGTGTTTGGTGTGTGTGTGTGGGGACAATGGAGACACTGTTATCTCAAAAACATTGTGAGTAAAGAAACTGTGACATTTAAAGCAAGGATTTTCACTAAAACTGTGATGTTACATCCCTCAGAGATGTCTATTCTTCTTCTTTTTTAAAACCCATACTGTGAGAAAGGAACTAGAGATTAAAGATTACTTATTTTTGTTCAAACCAACAGTGTGTGGATACCTGCCAGAGACAGAGTCACAGGGACTGACCATAAAACAGGGATATAAAAGAAGGGTCTAGAGGGGAAGGTGTTTTGACTCTGGACCATATGGGTGGGGGGAAGGAGGAGGTAGAGGATTCATTTGAAAGATCTGACTTGATTGTTGTGTTGGTTGAAGGAAGAGACACGGGGGAGGAAGAAGTAGAAAAATAACTTGTTTGTAAAAAGGACAGCATGTCTTTTTTCTCAAATGTATGTCAGTTTCAAGAAAGATGAGTGGTTTTATGCATGAAGTGCAAAATATCCTGGAACCCTTCAAAAAAGAAAAGCAGGTACAGGTAAAGTATGTTGAAATATTTCACAAACAGCAAGTTGTATGTTTTAATAGTTGTATGTTGATAACAATCTCTGTGTAGTCTTCAAAAACAAAGTCTTAGAGGGAAAAGAAATAGCACAGTATGTGGAAAATATAAAAACAGCACGTTGAAAAAAGTAATGTTATGTTAGAATAACATGAAATAATTCACAGTAAAGCATCTAAAAAAACCTTAAGAAAGTCAGGTTATTAAAGTTATCAAAACTGTATTGTTAAATCAGTGTTAAAATCACAAACTTTCCATTTAGAGCTTGATTCTTTAAGAAACTCAATTCATTACAAAATAATTCTTATTTTACCAAGTTGTAAAGTTTTGCATCCATTAGAGTGTAACTATAAGTATCTTTGTAGGAGAAAAAGCATACATCTTTTCATAGTCTTAGTATAGTATTTCATATATATATATAATTTAAAAAGAGTCACAGTGTAGAATGTCCATACTTTTATTTTAAAAGTACTAGTATAGTATGTCAAGAAGTGTCTTGAAAAAAAAAGACACTCCAAGTCCAAGTATAGTATCTAGTTAAGAATTGTATTATTTAGTTTGTCTGCAATGTCAGTATAGGATTTCAAAAATAAATAAATAAAGAAAGTCATAGTTTGTCTAAAAGATCTTGAAAAAAGTCATGACATTGTGTGTTGAAATGGTTTTGAATAAACACAGCACGTCAAATTGTATCAAGTGCATCAGACAACTCCAATTACTCCATTTGAACCATATTATAAATAAGAAAAGAATGGTCTTGTTTAACTGAACAAGTGTTAAAATAAAAAACAGCCATTAAAAGAAACCCTATTCCTTACAAAGTACTTCATATTCTACCAGTTGTTAAGTGTTGCATTGATGTAAACAATCTAAATAATCTCCTCTTAACACTCCAGGGCTCATCTATGCTTACCTACCTCTACAACTTTAAAATATCTACTTAAATGTCATATGATCTGATATTACCGTAAAAGATTCGCTGTGTCATATTATTAAAGAACACTATCTTATAGCAGGCCATCTTATAGCAGGCTATACTATTTGGTTGCTCATTGACCGATCATGACCTAGTAAGATATTAACAGGGTTCACATATATTGTTTAACTGGATTGTCTTACTTAAATATATAAAAATTGTCAATAAGAGTCACATTCTTAAATAACATCTATTTTGACAAAGTATTTCATTTTTGTAGTTTGAACTTTTTGCATACATAAACGTATATCTTACATTTCCTTTGTGAGAGAATTACGCACACATCTGTCATCTCAAAAACTTCTATTGCAGTATTTTATCTGTTTTATGTATATATATATATATATATATATATATATATATATATGTTGCACTGTTGGAGGAGCCTGTGACCTACGTTTTTCATTGACATATCTACACTGTAGCTAATGGACAGATTACAATAAAGCCTTGAAACTTGAAATTATCAAAACTGCATTGTCTCACTTAAACAGCCCTAAAAATCACAAACTGCCTTTAAAGAAACCCAATTCCTTACAAAGTACTTCATATTCTACCAAGAAACCGAATTCCTTACAAAGCACTAAAAGCAAAAAATAAAAAAAGCATTAATGTTAACAAAGCCTCCAATGACTGACTCCTGAGATCCTTAATGTCCCCATAACATGACACTTAGACTATGTACATCATCCAGGGAAACATACCAGTAAATACACCTCTCTTTATCCGCTCCAAGACCCTTGAGGGGCGGACTCATGAGCTCCATAATGTCCCCCCTAACATGGAGTATCTAGTTAAGAATTGTATTATTTAGTTAGTCTGCAATGTCAGTATAGGCTTTCAAAAATAACGGTGGGGGCAGGAAGTGGGTGAGGGGGGTGGGGGCAGGAAGGGGGGTGAGGGGGAACGGTGGGGGCACTTCCGGACCCCCGGATCTCACACCTCGACCAAATGGGGGGCGGGACTTAGAGGTGTGACCTGTCACTTTGTATGCATACTAATGAGATTGAAAGTGCATGGTTAATACTACTCACGCTACTTAATTAAAGTGCCAAATTGAACCCTTTCAGAGACTCCATTAGTCTCTTTATTTTTACTTCTCTCCTGAACGCGAGAACAACGAACACAATTCAACAGATGTCAGCATGCACACCAGACACCCCCTCCACAACAGAGATGCTACTACTGCAGGTTACTTCTAGCCATTGGTGAACTTCATGTTGAAAAAGTGAGCTTCCTCAAGATCTCTGTGATAATTCCCAGCAGTACTTTTGTACAGTAGGTTTTGTACTTCATGCTATCTGCACAAATGGTTGACATTAAAAATTAAAAAGACCAGGCAGTTCAGAGAGAATCAAAGGCAGACAGGCAGCTTTGCATGACATTCTTCTGGACGTGTTTCATTGTGGTGATAGTGAGTGTAGTCAATCCTTTTGTTGACAAGACAGACGGACATCTTGGTGACCGGAGATGTAGTTCACTGAGCAGTTTCACACAAAAAATGTGTAACTTCACAGTTTTACGACACATTTTTATTTTTTTGACTTGCAAAATGTTCTTTTAAATCGACAAACATCATATGTGTAATTCGTGGCACAATTCAAACGGGATCAAAAGATAACCTTTTCCTCTCAATTTTCTCCATTGACTTCAATGTATATTTTTCCACTTCCGGGGTCCCATGGAGCTCCACCGGAAGGGGAGGGACTTCGCCTCTCTATTTCCATAGACCCCCATGTTAAAATGCCCAACTTTACAGCAGAAAAAAACATGTTTCTACCCATGGATGCAATACATTTTATTATTAATATAGGTAGATTCCACCTTCATGATTATGGATCTGTGAATGAATTGTTTTCTAACACGACCCTTTTATTTATATTAGGTCTTCACGTTTTTGCATAAATGAGGGCGTGGTCACATTGAGTGACGGCTCTGTCAAGTGACTGCTGCTGTTAGCTTCTTGTCTCTCTGCTAGCTGCTCCGTGAAGCTACAGGCACTCTGCCTGCTCAGTTCATCCAGGGAACACAACTTGCCCCTGGCCGTGTTTGTTTGTTCTTCATGCTTATATATCGGACTATTGTGACTCGCTCTGCGGTTGAAACAGACAGTGCATGAATGCGGTTCTGCGGTAAGTGAAATTTGAGTACTTATTTATGTGTTAATGATTTTAATCAGCTACGTAATTGATGTTAAGGCTTGGGTTAGCGTGTCGAGTGGTAGCTACGTCGGTGCTAACGATGCTAATCGTAGCCTCCAAGTTAAAATCATAGACTGTATATATAAAGGTTCAAACGAAATAGACAAGTGTTAAGCGTTAAGTGGGATAATACTGTAGAACAAACGGCTTCTGTTTGAGCTTGATAAAATAAGGTCATCCTTGTAACTTAGAGAGATATTTTATTATGTAGAAGGAACTGTATGCATCGTTAAGGTTAATTTAAATTGGCTATGCTCAAGTATGTAGACAAGCTAATGTCGAAGTAGTGTATGTGAAATCAACCTCACAATAAGATGTGTGTATATTACAATTATTAATGTCATATTTCAAGATGATTACGTTAACGTCACAGTCATCTGAAGAACGAACCCAAACCTTGTTGTTTTTATTAATTGCATTACCAAATTGGTATCAAATAAACAGTAAGCATTGGTAACACAACTTCCAAAGTTACAGTAAAATAAAAAGGACCCTGACTCGGACAATACACAATCCAACATGTTCAACAGAAGAGAATCAGTTATATTGTTTGTACACATGGTACTTTACATAATATCTGTTTGTTTAAGGTGTCCAGGTGATGCAGACAGGCTGGAGTGAGAGACAGAACTGGACTCCTCACAGCAGTGAACTTCAGCACAGGTACAAAGACTCTTTTTTTCATACTGTACAAAGAATCAAGAAAGATATTGGTTTAAATAAATGAAGTATTGACTTTAATACACTGATATACATTCCATTAAACAATACTAAAAATACTAGATCACCTACACATCAGTTAAGTTGAGGGTTTTTTCCATGCAAAAAGTTACATTTAGATGTTAACAAGCAATATGATTTTGTCAGCTTTCTAATTTAATGTATTGAAGGCAAAGATAGTTAACCTCTTAAGCCCTGAGCCTGTTTTTCAGGTTTCAGGCTCGAAAATGCCACTAACACAACAAATGATATATCTTCACTTCTAAAAGGGGTAAATTAATAATTCTTTTTCTCAAAGCAAGGTTACATCTGTGAGTTGGATGTAGAAGTGTCAGAATCAATATATATATTTTTTATTTTAAAGTAAATTCAGATGGAACATAGTAAAAACATGTAAATTATAATGAAAAAAAAGAAAAACCCTTTACTTATAGTGAAAACCACCCTTGCATGATGGGTTAGTAGACTAAAAGCTTTAGGAATCCAAACTATAACATATAATAAGTACCCTGTATCAAGATTGATGCAAAACAAGTGAAATTTGACCTTTTTAGAGAGATTTAGAAAAATAAAGTCCAGGCGGACTCACCTCTGGGTAATTTGGGAACCATCGGTTCCATTTGACCTTTTTCACTGTAAAAATAATGTTTTTACTTTGAATTTTCACTATAGGTATTCATTCCATCCAAATACAACTGTTGTAAAAAAAATTAAAAAAAATAAAAATCTGAATCTGAATCAGAATCCCTTTATTAGTCCCACAGAGGGGAAATGTGCAGCGTTACAGCAGGAAAGAGCCACAGACAGCTTAGTGTTGCATATCTTAAATGGGTTAAAAAAAAGTACTACGTTATAATATAAAAAACAACATGCTAAAAAAGTACTACGTTATAATACAATAAACAATATGCAAAAAAAAAAAGATAACTAAAAAAGTTACATCATTTTCAAAAATACAGATCAAAAACAAATCAAATCTACAAATCAAGTAGACAAGGGTTTAGCAGCCAGGTATAAATGACAGTTATTAATGGCATATATATATTGCACATATAACACAAAGTTGGTTTGTATTTAGCAGCAAGGAGTGATATAGTATGTTGTGGTGTGTGTATGGGGGGGGGTCTACCAGGGGCAGTGCTGGTTGTAAAGTCTTACCGCTGCAGGAAGGAAGGACCTGCGGTATCTCTCCATGAGACAGCGGGGGTGCAGCAGCCTGTCGCTGAAGGTGCTGCACAGTGAGGACAGGGTGTCCTGGAGGGGGTGGGACACATTGTCCAGCAGGGAGGACAGCTTGGCTGCCATTCTCCTGTCTCCCACTCAATGTCTGCTCCCTGGATGTTCACTGGTGTAGGGGGGGGAGTGTTATATTTCCTTCCTGGGTTTTACAGATGTGTCTGACGCTGCAGAAAGCTGGTAGAAAGCAGACGATGGTACCTTTGGAAGTGAGTGCTTTTTGGATGCAGGCTGAGTGGCCAATACTGGTGCAGATCTCTTTCTAGTGAAAGATGAGGCAGAAATTGAGGAATGTGAGGGTGAGGCAGGTGTGGGTTGGGTGAAAGCCATTTCATCCTCATCTCCATCACTATGAAAACAAATGTGGAAAAACAAAGGGATTAGATGGATTCCTGTAATTCCTGTTTCCTTGGCAGTAAACATGGCATTTTGAGTGTGTGAATGCAATACATTTAGAGACCCCCACAGTATTATTTCGAGACTATGTCTCAGGGCTTCTTAACATTTATGAAACTATTAATGTTCCATACCCTTTTAAAGTTAAGAAACTCCGCTAACTGAATATATGAACCATTTTTAGCTTAAAAAAAACACAACAGTAATCTAATCAAGCCTTTGAATTAGCATTGAGCTAGCAAAATGCTAACTAATGCTAACGGACTTTTAAACAGAAATCACGGTAGAAATGCCCTTATTTCTATCTTAACTGCACAAACAAGATATACGATTTAAAGCTGAGACTCCACAGAATCCAGACATGTAATGTCATCACTGTACGA
>CALSBZ010040463.1:0-11730 GCA_943591055.1 Gobionotothen gibberifrons
CCCATGAAATAAATAAATGTGTATTTAAATGTACATGTATACATATTTATTGCCTCATTTATTTATTTCAGAATTGATTTCATAGGCATATTTATATATATATATGTATTTATTTAATTATGTATGTATTTATTTAATTGTGGCTTAAATGGCATTCCATAAGTGTGAGCCCAGAGATCAAAGGTTTCAATCTGCCCAGCAACACCATGGCAACCAACTGTAGCACTGAGTCCCATTAAGAATGCATTGAGGATTATATCTGACAATTTTGCCACCTGTTCAAAAACTATGGCTCCTATAAAAAAATGACCAGAAAGTGAGCATCAGGGAACCCCAATGAACTGATATATATGTTTTTTTTTTTGGGTTTTGTGTGGTAAATGTGAAGATGTGAGCAGTTTGTCTAAAGTGTACTTCTCTCTGTTCTGAAGAAAGATCCGGAAATTGTTTACATGGGAGTCTAATGGGAGCTAGGTGGAATATTTGACACGTTTTTGTCTCTTCATGTCCTCAAGAGGCATTTTGTTGAATTTTTTTTCTTAATTTTTTTTCTTTTTCAACTTAGGAGAGGTTTTCCTACGTTTTTCACGGAAAATGATGTCTCACGAGTGTAGGGTTTGGGAATTATGGCACATTTTACGGGGCGAATTTCAAGCACTCCACTCTGTTTTGAGATCAAAGCACTCTAGACTTGAGCTGCTCAATATACACTAATGTTAGAATCTGATGAAGGCTTCTCTACCAAGCTCCAAACTAAGTTAAATATCTCAAAAAGTGTAAAATATATCAAGAATATAATTGAATAGCTGAAGGTCTTGTGATCATTTTAAAGTTGGAATCAAGTCTCTAGCTGAACGTATGGAAGGAGAAGCATTTGGCGCAAGGTGTAGGTAAAAGAGGATTTCAAGGTTCCTCCCATTGACTTCCATGTTTAAAAAAGAGTTTAAAAAGCTGAATATTTCAAAAAGTATGACATTTTTTGAAAAAGTTGAAAGTTTTCCATCTATTGCTGAAAAGGCTGAATAGTTTAAAGGGCCCATGTCATGCTTTTCCGGTTATTACCCGTCCCCTTGTGTGTTATGAAGGTTTGTATGCATGTAAACGGTCTGCAGAGTCAAAACCCCTCAAAGTACACCCTGTAGCGAGTAAAACTCTAACACAGTCTATGCTGCCCCAAAACGCCACGTTGGAGATTTCTCATTTTCCATTGTTTACTTCCTGGGTACTGTGACGTGTGAATACCCAGAGGCCACACCCTCTGCCAGCATTTCACGAAACAAAGCTTCACAAACCTTTCAGCGATTCATGCCGGATATGTACAGCGTAGGGCACTGAAGAACGATGCTGTTCCTACTTTGTTTGGAGCAGCGGGAGATTCGGGTACACAACCTGTAAGTATTCATTGTTGTTTGTGTATTTATGATGTTTAAAACAAACAAGGTATCTACCACGACTGTTTAAATGGGTAAACGTTTTTCGGGCTGCTAAATTGGGATTGCGGAGAAATGCTCTCCGCAGACCCATTCTCACAGCGTTATAAACCTTTTTCTTACTCAATATCAAGCCACACTTATTGTTTTTACTTCGGCTGTGAGTGTTTGTGTGTGCTCAGGATGAGTTTCGCTTGTTCTCGCTCAGGGGCGGATCTAGAAAAATATTCATGGGGTGGCAAGAGGGCGGTAGGAGATTTTGAGGGGTGGCATCCCCTGGCAGAAGTACTGTATATGTTGATTTAATCGCAGTCATATCAATCAATGTTAACTTGGAAAGCCACACTATTGATATTTTAACTCAATAACATAGGTGACGTTATTGTGGCACATCAGTAAAGCCTTAAATATAAATATATAAGGTGGCAGACATAATTTAATGAATTTTAACTGAACAATAACTGAATGAGTTTGTTTCACTCTTAGACCAGCAGGGGTACCAAATCTATGCAGACTACTGCAATAAGTACATTAATTAAATGTCTCATCGATGTTTGTCTGAATGAATATGATAATATTAACAATCATATAATTCCTATCAGCTGTCAATCACTGTTATGATTCACATATTCAGTGTTATTATTAAATAAACTATATTTTTTGAAGGAGTTAATGATGAAAGTTCCTCAAGATGCTTGCTCACCCTCCTTCAAATTTGAAAGACAAGTAATTACTATCATATATCAAAATTCAAAAGATTCAAAAGAACAGTTCAGCGCCCCACGACTTGCAAACAGTTACAACCTTGACTTTACATCAGAAAGAACAAACATTAAAGGTGAGGTGTCATGCTATTCCGGTTATTACCCGTCCCCTTGTGTGTTATGAAGGTTTTTCTGCATGTAAACGGTGTGCAGAGTCAAAACCCTCAAAGTACACCCTGTAGTGAGTACAACTCTAAAACAGAAAATACCTCCCCAAAACGGCTTGTTGGAGATACGTCATTGTCCATTTTTTACTTCCTGGGTGCTGTGTCGTAGGAGCACCCAGTAGCCACGCCCAGAGCTATGGCCGTACCCTCTGCCAGCCTAGCATATACTGTTGGAATCTCAGGTTCAGTTCAAAACTGTATCCAGTCATGCCAACGAGGGTCTGTTTCCTGTCTTGTGAGGCAAAATGTTCAATGCATGCCTTACCGAGGGCAGAACCACAACGAAGTCAGTGGTTGACATTCCTTTTTAACACTGTTCCTTCAGATGTTGGAGCCGGTATTTTAGTGTGTGTGCGGCATTTCACAGAGAATAGCTTCACAAAACATGGAGCGATTCATACCCGATATATACAGCGTAGGACACTGAAGGACGATGCTGTTCCTACTTTGTTTGGACCACCGGGAGAGTCGGGTACCCAACCTGTAAGTATTCATTGTTGTTTGTGTATTTATGATGTTTAAAACAAGCAAGCTATATCTACCACAACTGTGAAATTGGGTAAACGTTTTTTGGGGTGTTGAGCCATTGACACGGTGCTAACTGGGCTAACTCAGTTGCTAACGTTTACATATAAACGACACATATAAACTACAATGTCAGCAGATGGCTTTACATGTTTGTCATGGCAGGAGAATGTCTGCATTCACACACGGAATACTCATACAGTATACTCCGGGTGATTTCCCTTACGGCCAGTACATTATATGTGGTTTTCCTCCGAGCTGCGACGCAGCTCTGTGTATGCTAACGAGGCTAGCTATACATACTAGGCGAAAACATTGTTTTCATGCCAACTACAACGAATGACCGAACGTAGCAGACTACTGTATAAGATTGCAATTGTAAACACGTTATTGCGAGCCTAATATGAACCACTAGCTTTTGTTCATAGTGGTTTTATTACACTACATTAGTTGCCTTTTCTCCGAGCTAACGTTCATATGCTACCAAGGTAAACCAGAAAGCTACGTTAGCATATTAGCTGGCAAGCTAACGGTGTTGAGATACACACTGCTACCACAAGTCCACAACTACTACTAACGAATCTAAAACAACTACGTTTCTATTATATAATATTTTGTGATTTGCATTTGATTTCATCCAGCCAGATCAGGAAACTCCTGGCGTATCTGGCGGACAATACATGATCCAGACGGGATGACCACTCTGATGCCCCCGGTTGTAGCTTGCAAGACGGCGGGGAGGAATGGATGATATACCGTGTATATATGTATATTTATGTTCATTTTGTACATTTCTAAAATAAAGTTTGATAGAAAATACTTAGTAGCCTTTCTTCCCTGAAGTATTTGCTCCTATAACATATCATTCATATATAGCAAACCATGATTTGATTTTTCATCAAACAAAGTAGTAGTTTATTACAGGTAAAAATAACGTACTCTTCTTCCGTTCTACGCCCCAAATGTCTATACTCGAATCTGTACATGTTATGGGGTGTGTAAGGTGTATATATTGGCATATCATGGTGTGTGTGCTACCGTTGGTGTTTTCAGCTAGCTAGCAGCTAACTGTCAGCTAAGCCACCTTTCGGAGCGGAGCCTCTCTGGTGGTTGACTAATCAGAACAGAGGGGCAGAGCTGACCAATCGGAGCACACTGGGCTCACAGGGAGGGGGGGGAGAGCTGCAGCTGGAGAAAGTGAATACACACACTTTACAGAGATGCTGTATGCGAAACCAATGTGAGTTTGGAAAATTGCACAGTATTTTTCTATTTTAGTATACCTCAACAATGGAATTATGATCAGTGGAAATGGCCATGACACCTCACCTTTAATACATCCATGGAAGTGTCAAGGAGCAGTCAAGAATGTAGCATGCCTTATTTTGAGTGTGTTCACTGTGTTGTCTGTGTTGTGTGTGCAGGGGAGGCAGGGCTAACTCAGTCATTTACTACAATGCTGTATAATTGCCATGGCAGATTATATCCAAGTTACATTCAGTTTACAATAGGTTACAGTAACAATGTAAAATATTCCCGCTTCATCAAAACTACCCAGAATGCAATACAAACTAAAGTACTTTACTGTAATAAAGAAATATAGCATAGAGAGGCGAAGTCCCTCCCCTTCCGAGGGAGCTCCTGGGACCCCGGAAGCGGAAAAATATACATTGAAGTCAATGGAGAGATAAACGTTATCTTTTGATCCCGTTTGAATTGTGCCACGAATTACACATATGATGTTTGTCAATTTAAAAGATAATTTTGCAAGTCAAAAAAATAATAATGTGTCGTAAAACTGTGAAGTAACACTTTTTTTTGGTGTGAAACGCTGAATGAACTACATCTCTGGTCTAGCAGTAGTGACGGCCATCTTGGTGACGTGTGTTGTTCTGTCTTGTCAACAAAAGGATTGACTACGCTCAACATCACCACAATGAAACACGTCCAGAAGAATGTCATGCAAAGCTCCCTGCCTGCCTGCCTTCCTCTGATTCTCTCTGAACTGCCTGGTCTTTTTAATGTTTAATGTCAACCATTTGTGCAGATAGCGTGAAGTAGAAAATATCGTAGATGCTATAGCTAGCGTTAGCATTTCTCCCCCGGGCTTAAATGGTGTATTATAGAATGATCACACAGGTGTGACAGTACTCTTCAAAGTACACGAAATATGACTACTACTCTTACTGTTTAACATGTTGGGTTACTTAATGTTAAGGCTAATAAAAATGACAAGGCTGTAATGCTAACTAACGTGCTAGCTACTAGCTAGGTAGCTAACTTGATCCAGCCACTCCTGTTCCTTTCATCAGACGGGAAGCGAAAGAACGAGCAAGACCCATTGCTGGTATGATAACAACCTGGTACTAAGCACACAGGCATCTTGTTAAAGTTATCTTATCTTATATTAGCTATATGGCTGATTTGAGCTATCTCTTAGTGGAGGAAAACAATGGTGACATCACTTACGGGACTCTGGGATTTGTAGTCTTTCTAGTTGCGTATTTTTCATAGTCTTATATTTCAACAGTTTTACGACAAACTGTGACTTTTTTTACATGGAAAGGATTGTTTAAGATTGACAAACCTCATATGTGTAATTCGTGTCACAATTCAAACGGGATCAAAAGATAACGTTTATCTCTCCATTGACTTCAATGTATATTTTTCCGCTTCCGGGGTCCCATGAGCTCTGTCGGAAGGGGAGGGACTTCGCCTCGCTATTGTACTGTAGGGTTTTACAGTACTTTGCTGCAAAAACTACAACCAAGTCTAAGAGTGCACCTACGGGTCAGGTCCATAGGACGAGACACCCCGGGTGTGGGCGAAAACATCGTCCCCCCCGCCTCGGACAGAATGTCCCTGGGGGGGGGGGGGGGGGGGGGCGTTTTTGCCCACACCAGGGGTGTGCCCTCATCCAGGGAATACAACTTGACCCCGGCCGTGTTTGTTTGTTCTTCATGCTTATATATCGGACTATTGTGACTCGCTCTGCGGTTGAAACAGACAGTGCATGAATGCGGTTCAGCGGTAAGTAAAATTTGAGTACTTATTTATGTGTTAATGATTTTAATCAGCTACGTAATTGATTTTAAGGCTTGGGTTAGCGTGTCGAGTGGTAGCTACGTCGGTGCTAACGATGCTAATCGTAGCCTCCAAGTTAAAATCATAGACTGTATATAAAGGTTAAAACGAAATAGACAAGTGTTAAGCGTTAAGTGGGATAATACTGGAGAACAAACGGCTTCTGTTTGAACTTGATAAAATTAGGTCATCCTTGTAACTTAGAGAGATATTTTATTATGTAGGTAGGAACTGTATGCATCGCTAAGGTTAATTTAAATTGGCTATGCTCACGTATGTCGACAAGCTAATGTCGAAGTAGACAAGTAGTGTATGTGAAATCAACCTCACAATAAGATGTGTGTATATTACAATTATTAATGTCATATTTCAAGATGATTACGTTAACGTCACAGTCATCTGAAGAACGAACCGAAACCTTGTTGTTTTTATTAATTGCATTACCAAATTGGTATCAAATAAACAGTAAGCATTGGTAACACAACTTCCAAAGTTACAGTAAAATAAAAAGGACCCTGACTCGGACAATACACAATCCAACATGTTCAACAGAAGAGAATCAATTATATTGTTTGTACACAATGGTACTTTACATATATATCTGTTTGTTTAAGGTGTCCAGGTGATGCAGACCACAGAGTGAGAGACAGAACTGGACTCCTCACAGCAGTGAACTTCCGAGATGACCGAGATCTTGAACCCACAGCCACAGAGCCTTGCAACTGAGTTCCCGGCTCCTCTGGTGTGAGGGAGAGAGGCGTCCATCTTGCCTGCCGTGGTGACGGCGTGGAGAGGGCCCGCTCTCAGCAGGAAAGTTGCCGGGGAAAAAATCTAACAACTCGTCCTTAGTCCGGAGAAAAGCGATGGCGTAGATTTATTTCCGAAAGGGGTATTAACTGGTGTGTTAATAGCCCTTAATTATTTTCTTCTCTGGTATGAGAATAGAAGAAAACGTCCTCGCCGTCGTGGTATCGATAGCGAGGGAGACAAGCTAGCGGCGTGGTGTGCAGCTAGCTTGAAGTCAAAACCTTACCTCTCGATTTCCGGAGAAAAGGAAACAAGGTGAGGTTGAATGTGGTACTAACTGGTGTGTTAGTACCTACAATCTTCTCTTCAAAGAATATCTAAGTGTAGCTCGCGAGCGACCGTCGACGGAATTTAGCTAGGATAGCTTGGTTCCGTCTGTGGACAGTTAAGCTGCGCGGCTGCCGATAAAGAGATGTGCTCTGAAGCGAGAAGAGGTGTTTGAATGACGCATGCGTCGTGGCGCAAGCTACTTATAGGGGGTGGATTCCCTGACGATGACGTCGAGATCACCCGCCAATCAGAATTGGCGTAAATGAGATTGATGCTTCTGTTTGCTCCGCGATGAGGCGCATCCCATAGTGAGACATCGAACGGAGTGTTATGAATGAGAACATATTCTTCATGACCAAAGTTGGAATTGAAATAAAAAAGGAAAGTGAAACTTATGCTCGTCACCCTCTCCCTCTGGTCCACATTAATACAAATGATCCCAATACGTATGATTTTATGAACTATGAAAATATCTTAAAATCAATACAAATGTATTTATTATAAACGTTAGTCCTTAACATCTATCACTGTGTATATCACCATTCAAACATCTTTTAAAAGTTGAACAAACCCCACACAGCTCAGTAAAGACTGTGAAATGTTGACTTTAATTGATCATTTCAGTAAAAACTAACGTTCATATTTCTCTTTTTGATTATAATACTGATGAACGTTCAAAACAAAGCACTTTGGCAAGTTATACCACATACGTTTTTAAATGCTTAATAAGCACCGTAACTTTCATGATATCATTTCTCGGTCATAATCGGTTGTTTCCGTGAACGGCCGACTGTTGTGTGACGGCAAATGCTGCGGCTGCAAGGCATTGTGGGGCAGCATTTTCTCCTCTCCTTTCGTCAAGGGAGTGGTTCCTAAGCTAAAGGACGTTGTAAAGGAAGTTTGAAACTTCCTTTCCTATCATCTAGAGCAGTGATTCCCAACCTGGGCGCCGCGCCCCCCTTGGGGGGGAGCCAAAGATCACAGGGGGGGGCGCCAGGCCTCAGATGATTTGAGGCCAAATATCATATTTAGACACTGGACCTCCCTCACCGAAAGGAGAGGAGAAAATGCTGCCCCACAATGCCTTGCAGCCGCAGCATTTGCCGTCACACAACAGTCGGCCGTTCACGGAAACAACCGATTATGACCGAGAAATGATATCATGAAAGTTACGGTGCTTATTAAGCTTTTTAAAACGTAGGTGGCAACCTGCCAAAGTGCTTTGTTTTGAATGTTCATCGGTATTATAATCAAAAAGAGAAATATGAACGTTAGCTTTTACTGAAATGATAAAATAAAGTCAACATGTCACAGTCTTTACTGAGCTGTGTGGGGTTTGTTCAACTTTTAAAAGATGTTTGAATGGTGATATACACAGTGATAGATGTTAAGGACTAACGTTTATAATGAATACGTTTGTATTGATTTTAAGATCTTTTCATAGTTCATACAATCTTTGGGATCATTTGTATTAATGTGGACCGGAGGGAGAGGGTGACGAGCATAAGTTTCACTTTGTGGTGACACATCATTAGTATATAATTCACCGTGTGATTCGTGTGTGTTGCAACCCGGACCCGTTAGTGAGGGTACCGGGGTTTGGTGTCATTCATGCTAGCTGGTTACACAGAGCAACACATGTACTTACGTCTTCTTGATTAATGAATAATAAAGTGTGGAAGTCCATTCTGAATACACCGCCTCTGACTCCCGTTCATCGGCTCTACAACTTTCCTTTTTTATTTCAATTCCAACTTTGGTCTTGAAGAATATGTTTCTCTGTTGTCCCCGTTCATAAAGCATAAAACAACAGCATCAGAGCACGGTGCAGAGTCTCTAGATGAGTTTACAGTAGTCCCTCGTTCTTATTAAACATCCATGTTGTAGTCCGTATAGAAAACTGTAGTTTCCATAGTTTCCCCACAGTAGCAGACGGATAGTCGGATAGTGAAAGTGCAGTCGGATTCTCTAAAGTACCGCAGTCTCTTCTCCTAAATCCTTTTGAATTCTCCTATCGACTATCCCTTAACCCCATGACGTTTCACTCAGAGGTCAAGGAATAGACGATAGGGTTAGAACTTAGGAGCTGATTTTTGGACTATTCGACTGATGGGAATTCCGGCTCTTCTTGGTGAGCCGGATCATTTGGCTCGGCTCACCAAGAAGAGCCGGCTCTTTCGGCTCCCAAACGGCTCTTCAGTTTACCACATATTATACCATTTATAATTAAATCAAATGTAGCCCTGTTTTGACTAATGATTTATATGTGTACACATATATCAGTTAAATTATTCAATACATCCTTTGTACTGAAGTATTCAAGAGTAAAAATTACATGTTTAATATCAATTATTTGCTGTGGCCAAATGTTTTCATTGCATTTACAGACCCTTGTAACCCTCTGATACCCAGTGTCGGACATTTTCAGTGGGGTGGCCACGATGGAACCAGTGATCATTTTGGGGTGGCATTGAAATCACTATTATATAATATGAACATAAAAATACATCTCACTAGAAAATAAAGGGTTATTTAAGGCACCTATAACACACCTCTACATTATTTGGGATTAAGTGGTGGAATAGATCAAATAATATTCAGTATATCTATTTTTTTCATTACATGTTACTTGTTAGACGCTTTTATCCAAAGCGACTTACATACTCAATACGAGCAATTTTGGGGTGAAGTGTCTTGCCCAAGGACACAATGACATGCTGACTGCAGTGGGGTTTGAACCTGACCCCCTGAACCCAACACCAAGGCTCTATCCACTGTGCCAACGCCTCATTTATGCTTTAAATAACTCCTACCTGTACAGGCTTGCATCTATCTTGTAGTCCAATACTAACCCCACAATATTTACTGCACTGAGCTGTGAAAATATAACACTTATGGGGGGACAGGGCTGCTGAGTCTAGAGATGGATCTGTTGGTCCTGGCACCAGGGGGAGGGACAACTGATTTAGTATGAATAGCTGCTAAAAATGTACCTGCATTTACTAAATGTCAGCTAAAAGAGCAGTGAAATTAAAAACCTGTATAGATATTAACAGGGTGAGGGTGTTTGGGCTGGCCAATAGGGTGGCCAGGATTCAGCTGGGGGTGGCCGGGGCCACTCCCAGCCACCCCCAAGCTCCGCCACTGCTGATACCACCGCAGTGGTGCACTGACTTACTTGTAGAACCACGCTACACAAAGCAGATAGCAACACCTATAAAAACTTAAGCAGACATTTTAAAAAAGGGGCTACTGTAATCGACATTTTAAAATTATATTTAAAGAAAAGGCCCTGACAAAACAGCAGGGCTCTATTTCAGTAACTATTAACTAGGCCTATAGAAAAAAGACAGCAACAGCTGACATCAAATCTTTGCTGAGCCTAAGGATAATCATAAATAAATAACATAGTGAAAATAAATATATTGCAATGCTCAAAACAGCAGCATCCAACAGTCTCTAATCCTTGGATATTACATGTCACTGCATGCATGCACGGAGCAGCTGTAGCGCGGAGATCATCATATCATTCTGTCTTGTATTACTTAACAAAAAACGGCTCGTTTGCGGGCGCGAGCCGGCTCCCGTCGTTCACTTAAGAGAGCCGACACATCATACATCCATGGTGGAGATGGGAGAAATGCCTGAAACAAACTAGAGATTTGTCGAGAGGGAAAAGCGACAGATGAAGAGCTTTGGGTGGACAATATTCAATTAAATTCAAAGGCTTTAATGTCACAGTAGCTACAGTGTAGAAATGGCAATGAAGTCTCAAGCTTCACCAACAATGCAACATAGTTGCCATTGACACGCCCTTACCAGTCAAAACTCCACACCACATTTTCTAAACCAATGAGATGACTAATGAGCATGAGTGACATACATTTGGACCAATCTGGGAAACGGTAGATTTCTTTTGGAGCAATCGGGAAACGCTAAATTGCAACACTCCCGCCTTTCCGGTTAGTTCGTAGCTGGATCACTACAGAGTAACGCCTTTGTCTTTTTCGGTTGTTTGGAATTTTTTAATTCAACCAAAATGAGGGAAATTGTGCACCTCCAGGCAGGCCAGTGTGGAAATCAGATTGGCGCTAAGGTAATAGTAGTTTAGGTTTCAAAGTGAATTCTTAACTCATTCATAAAATGCGCGGATGTTTCATTTCGTTTGGGCGGGCCGGTTAGCATACTTAGCAAAAATGCTATCGATAGCTACATAGGCCTACTTGGCAAGCGAAGTCATGCAAATGATCAGGTAATTTGACCGTTGTTGTGTTTTATTTTCTTCTAGTTTTGGGAAGTCATAAGCGACGAGCATGGCATCGACCCGACTGGGTCATACTGTGGGGACAGCGACCTGCAGTTGGATCGCATCAACGTGTATTACAACGAGGCTTCAGGTTAGCTTTGCTTTATCACTGAGCTATCTTTGGTAGCCATTTCCAGGATACGGCAACAAGTCAACAAAACCTCAAGATAATAATACTGTCCCAAACAACAATGCAGCTTTAACTTATTATAATATACATGATGAATTAGCGAGTGACTTTGTTTGTATTCTGTTATTAATTGTAACCGTTTGCTGTAAGAACACTGAACTGTATTAACATGCCTACATTAGGCCTACATGTCACTTGAAAAGACGCTTTTCTCCAAAGCAACTTACATACTCAATACTGTGGACAA
>CALSBZ010040465.1:0-12426 GCA_943591055.1 Gobionotothen gibberifrons
GTTGCTTCTCGCACAGTCAAAAACAGGGGGTTATTACACGGACAAATGTCCCCGTAATACACCTGCTCGACCTGAGTTTCATAATAAACGCAGAAAAGAGCATGTTGTCCCCAGCCCAGGCTGTACTTCCCCTGAGGGAGTTTCAGCACTGGACAGCTGCCCTCAGACTAGATCCCGCGCGTCATGGCGCGCGGAGAGTAGTGGTCACTATGAGATGCGTAAATGGCACTGCGCCACCGGCTGCACCCGACTTTAACTAGTACGGGGCGTGCCTATGGGTGCTGTCTTATCGCAAAGGGCGGTCACCACGGACGCATGTCTGACGGGCTGGGGAGGTATTTACAAAGGTCGACCTGTGAGGGGGTTTCTGGAAAAAACAGGAACCTCCAACGGTTGCACGTAAATTACCTAAAGTTTTAGCGGTGTTCCCCACCCTAAAACACCTTATGCTTTCTCTCAGAGGACACCATGTCCTCGTGAGGATGGATAATACGACAATATCGTATGTAAACCACTAAGGAGGTTTGCGTTTTCCCCAGTAACATGCTGGCACGCAAACTGATCTTGTGGTGCTGCGGTCGCCTCCTCTCCCCGAGAGCGAGACACGCACCAGTTGTGACGAACCTCGGGACAGTCCCGCTGTCCAGAGGTGTATCACCATATGCAGACTGGACTTCACATCCAATGGTTGTGAGTCAGCTGTGGGTGTGTCGCGGCCGGGCCGCGAGGGATCTGTTCGCATCAAAAAGATTATGCTCATTGTCAGCTGTTCTTTCAATGCGTGATCTAAAAGCGCACCGTTGGGCGTGGGCGTGCTTGTGCACGCTTGACCTCTGGTTCCCTTGTGCGCGTTCCCACCCCTGGCTCTGAGAACCCATCTCTGACCAGAGTGAGAGAACAGCACCACGCATTGATCCTGATAGTTCCGCACTGACCTGTAATGTACTGGCAGGCGGGGATTTATCGGTGGCTGTGCGGTCAGCCGTGACAGCCCCCCCCCAGGTACATTCTCTCTGAGGCGGGGGGGACGATGTTTTCGCCCACACCCGGGGTGTCTCGTCCTATGGACCTGACCCGTAAGCGGTACAATCTGAATACAGTGGGTCTCCCGCAAGGTGATGAGCACTGTTCAGAGCGCGAAAGTTTCCTCCACTGTGTCTCGTTATGACTGAGAGTGGAGGGTGGGGAGGAATGATGTCCTTGAAAAAGGACACGCCTCTTTTCAATGTCCTGGTGGAGTGATTCTATCATTTCCACAGGACCTAATTGGAAGCACAGGGCTTTCCAGGTCACTAGTGTCCTTATGAGACTTGACAGTGGTTTCAGATGGGCTCGCTCGTACCCCATTTGAACCTCTGGAAGAAGCTGTCATGAAGCACCTGTCACTGAAGATAGTGCAGTTACTGGCCCTGGCATCCGCCAAGCGAGTCAGTGTCTTCATGCGCTATCTGTGCATCCTTCACGCACCTAGTTCGCCCCAGGGCAAACTACAGTAGAGTGTTGCTAAGGCCCAATCCTACCTTTATCCTAAGGTGGTTGGTTCAGATACCCCAATTGACATTGAGGCAATTTTCTTCACTGTTGTGTCCCCCCGGGGAACAGCAGTTGAATTTGCTATGTCTAGCCCGTGCTTATGCACTTATGTGGACAGATCAAAGGAGTTTTGTGTCATAATGACCAACTCTTTGTGTCCTGGGCTAACCCTTACAGGGATAGGCCGTTACTAGGCAACGGTTCTCCCACCGAATGGTGGAGACCATTGCTTTGGCTTTACGAGTCGGAAATTGCTGGCACCCTCGGGTTGCGTGCTCTTTAGACTCGGGGTCTAGCTACACCCTGGGCTGTTTGCTCAAGGGTGTTTCCATCCAAGACATTTGTGCAGCGACGGGTTGGTCCTCGCTGCTCACTTTTGTCTGCCTTTACAGGCTAGACATCTCTGCTCCCAGTGTGGCCCGAGCAGTGCTGGGCGCCCTGCTGAGCCAGAGCTTTACCTGTTCGAGATAAGCTCGTCTGGCAATACGGGAGCTATGATTTCCCATAGTGAGACATCGAACGGAGTGTTATGAATGAGAACTATAGGTTACTTACGTAACCCCAGTTCTCAGAGTAACATGAAGTGAGATGTCTCACCAGACGGCCCTCCTTGCTATGGTGAAGCGAGAAGAGGTGCTTATTTTGAATGACGCATGCGTAGTGGCGCAAGCTACTTATAGAGGGTGGATTCCCTGACACTGACGTCGAGATCACCCGCCAATCAGAATTGGCGTAAATGAGATTGATGCTTCTGTTTGCTCCGCGATGAGGCGCATCCCATAGTGAGACATCTCACTTCATGTTACTCTGAGAACTGGGGTTACGTAAGTAACCTATAGTTTTCATTGGTCCCTCGTCTTTAGAGCAGACCAGGAAATGATGGATACACGGATCGTGTTCAAATCAATAGGCACGCAATGACTCTAAATAATAATGATTAGGCCACCAAACACAGATTAAAACTAAAGTAACGAGCCTGTTTTGAAAATGTAAGAAGTAAAAGTACAGGTATTTGTGTTAACAATGTAAGAAGTAAAAGTAAAAAGTCGTCAGAAAAATAAGTAGCCTAGTGGAGTAAAGTAGGCTACTGATACCAGAAGTACAGTAACAAAGTATTTGTACTCCATTACTTCCCACGGTCCCACCTCTGATGACGACTACAAAGGTCTTGCTTGAAAATCCATTGTTGTTTTTCTTTGCATGTCTTGATAAGTAACTTTTTAAAGCATTACATATCTGAATCTCAGCAGTGCACTGCAAATAATACAATAGATGCTAAAGCAGGGAAATCCAGGAGGTCCTCGAAGAAAACTGAATCTGAAAACTGCAGACATCATCCCATATTTCAATATTCACAGATATTTCCATCCTACAGTAAATCCGAAGTTATTGTTCCAGGAATAGCCTACTACTCACTGCAGTTTTATTTTTATTTTACTAGAAGATGTTTTTCTTCCAAAATCTATAAATCTGACAACCAACTATTTTTATGGAGCTCCCCTCACAACTGATTATATGAATTGAATGACTAAATTCAAAGTCATTACAGAGCAGCCAAACCAAAAAGTACACATTTTCATACACATTTACTGTAATACATAAAGGATGAAACGTTTTAGTTATTTGGTTTCTGAAACTAGTTACAGAAGTTGTACAAAGATAAATAGATGTAATTTGGCAAATTGGAATGAATATACAAATTAAAAAACGTAAACACTAAATACACAACAGTAGAATAATGTGTATCTAATAAATACACAATATAGAAATATAATGAAAAGCGTACTTCAACAACTTTAAACAGAGGATATTATTAAAATATGCATCCTACATCTGCTGAAATGACTAAAACACAAATGTGTAATGAGAGCAGAGTATTTATTTATCCTCATTATCTCTTTTGTCAATGTATTCACCTTGACGTTAACTACTTTATCCTCCAGCATCAACTAACACCAGGCTTTTGTGCAGGCATACTATGTCGGTGGTCACCTGGAAACCGCAGTCTGAGGAATATCTATTTCCAGTAAATTAGTGCCTTTTACTAAAGCTTCAAACACACGAAGCAGGGAATTCCAAAATAGAGAGAGGAGAGGACTGAGAGTAGCTGCGTGGTGGTGGAGGGGAGGTTCTCCTCGAGTTGAGGGACCAGATGTGAGAGGAGGGGTACAAACTCATCCAGACAACGGTTACAAAATGCTTCCTGGTCAACGGGTTTGCTAAAAACAACCTCTCTAAGTTGAGAACTCGGAACTTCGATGAAATGCTTCACATTTTATCGTCGAAGGTAAGTTAAAATTACATTGGCTTACTGTGTTGTTAATTGAAATGCGCATTACGTCGATGAACTGAAGGTGAACTTAAGACGTGATGACGTGAGGGGGGTAACTACTTTTGACGGGCTCGCTAGGTGCTTCCTGATTTCCGCTGCTCACTTAACGAAGTTTACTTGGATTTCACCGTCGGAATTAAAGTTAAATCCAAACCAACTCAGTCAAAATGTTGTGGTATGCTGTTCAAAGTATTCGTGCTCACAATGTGCCACAGCTGTCAGGTTACCAAACGTCTTATTAATGCGAAGAAAGAAGCAGGTGCGTCATGCAGAGGACCCTCCATGTAATAATACAATAAAGAAGCGTGTGACGATTTCAAATAAAGTAATGTACCCTACTGAAATACACTTTATCATGTAGATATTGAATTAAATGTAACCCATGCAACGTCATTGGAGGTGATCCTCCTATGGGAATCTGTCCATGTGCACAGCTCAAGAGGACATGGTGAGTTTTTATGTACAAATTATTTATTTGAAGCATCCAATTACACTTTTTCGTGTGTGTGTTGTGTTTTTAATATGTGGTTAATTAGGTTGCAAGATAATATGTCTTGGGTAACTCTGAGGCCATGTTTTTACGCCACAGTCTGTTTGAGTAAGTGACTGTATTACATTTTATTAGCATCGCGCCCATTATGAGATATGTCATAACAAGTAATTGAGAGCCTACTGTATGCGTAATAAAATCAACACTGCTTCTGTCCAATATATTTAACAAGATTCCTGAGAGACTGTGGTACAGTACCATACTTGTGTAGGTGAATGTAGTCTCAATTAATACTAAGCTACATTTGCAGAAAGTCAATACCTGGAGCACAGTGCCCAAAACTTTGCAACTTTTGCATCAGCTATGTTTCCTTTGTTGAATGCTCTTTGGCGTATGGCAGATGGCAACTCTGTCATTGATAACATCTTTGTCCATATGCATTGGTGTAAGAATAACTTTAGTTTGAAAGACATTATTGTTCTCACAGCACAGGTCAGAGATGGAAATGGCTGTGTCTTGCAGTGTATTTTTGTTCACACTTTGAGAGCTTTAACATACCAGAATGGTCCTTTTGTTTACAAAGACATTAGGGATTGAAAAAGGTCATTCAGTTTGGACTGAGGCCGACTCTGATTCCATGGGAGACCGACTGCTTGTTTGTTAATGCAAGAAAGCTCTGACGTGATGAAAAGAAACTCCAATTTGCTTTTTATCAAGCCTGGAGTGTATCTGAGAAATGTTGTGTTTGATTTACATCCTCTTATCTTTGTTATGGCTATAAATATGATTATGCCAGATGTGGCATGCGTTACAAGGCTTTGACTGGAGCCATAAATGGTTGATAACTCAGAGCATGTTTTCCTCCAGCCCAACCGTACTGAGCGGGGTCAGGCAAGGAAAACAGAGCCTCAGAGGTCTCTGCATCTGTTGAACACCAGTATCTGACTCCGCATCCCACCACCTCTGGTTATATTCACACGTTAAACTATCAGAGCGTCGCTGTGTGTGTGCATGGCTGACTGGTTTACAATTATTTACAGTTTGTTTGTGTGTATATAGGGGAGAAAGACATGTTTTAATGTGTTTTTGAGTGTTTATGAGGCTTAATAAAGTAAGCTCCCTGCCACCTATTGGTATATTAGCATAGCTTACAGCCAAAAGTTTCCTTGTTGGATTCTGGGGCTGTGCCCTGTGCCATTAGCACACAGTCTCAGGCCAAGGCATTCGCTGGCTCACCAAACCACAGTCTGCATGAGACACCTAAGTCACTAAGGGGCAAGAGACAGAAAAATGATTGTTCAGTCCTCAAACGTGTCTCTAGCTAGACAGGCTCGGTAGACGACAGCAGCACAGAGATAATGAGTTTTCACATTCATAGAAAGCCATGACATCGAGAGATCAACAGGATTGCACTGATTCAGTATGACTCAAGGGAAATGTTGACAGGGGGTAACAACCCTTTTTTTCTGACATGGCAGTGTTGCAAAGTGAACTTCCAGTGGACATCCCGCAATCCTGTGAGGATTGGAAGGATGGGAAACTGGAATAAGACACATTTTAATGGTGTGAAATTATTTTACAAGAAGACAGGGAAGGGTAGGAGGACAGCTTAAGTTCTGTGAAAGGATTTCCAGTTTCAGCTGGGCTAAAAAGCCATCTAAGGCCTAGCAACCATCACAAAACGTGTGTGTATACTACTGATGGCAGGTGTTTACTTAACTGTTGGCAGATGTTTAGCAAAGACATACTTTCGTAACAGCAAATTGACCATTACTATATCTGTTAGCTTATTAAAATGACCAATTCAAGCTAGAAAAGTAATGTTTGCATCCTTTAAAATAATTCCATACATCACAGACATGATCTTTTGCTATTGTAATGTTTGCATCTTGAAGGGATTGGAGATAGTTAAAGGGATGCTCATACAACCCAACTTTAAAAAGTCAAAACTATCCCCTAAAGGCCTAAACAGATATCTTTGGGCCAGCTCAGTCTGTTTTTCTTTAATAAGTAAATTGTTTTTTATTACATGTGAGCGTTAAGAGTGGAAGGAGAGAGGAGAGATATGTTTGAGAGTGGGAGCAACAGATACAATTGATAAATGGGAATAGTCTGAAAAGGAGGTATTGATGTGCTCCATATATTTCATTGGCCAGATATTAAGTGTCTTTCTGGATATATGTTTAAAACTTCTGTCTCAAGTAAACTACTTATAGTGGAATTAATCGCAAGCTTGTGTAACCTGCTTCCAAAAAAAGGCCAATAGACTTGTTCACAGCTTTAATGATGGTTAAAGTGTCCCTGAGCTATTGATCCGTCATTCACGCTACATGGACCATGGGACTAGCTCACTTTAATGAAACCTCATGTTTTTGTAAGATTATCAATTGTTCCTGTGCTGATCTTGCTTTGACATGCTAAATATGTATGCTGGTAAAAAGGTCTATAATAGGTCAAGGAGTTTACTTCATTTTGTAGAGACAGGGATGGGTTTTCATGTTACCATGGCAACCCCAGTCACAACACTTGTGGGAGCAAAGATATCCTTCATCAATTTCCTTGAATAATACACCTCTTCATGACAAACATAACGATCTGTCTTTGAGTTTATTTAATCTGCTCTTGATGAATAACCAGTGGTAATGATAGTATCTATTATAATATTAGATAGTAGCTAAATGTGCTATATTAAATGTTTTAACATAAAAATGATAGTTTTCTGTTCGTAGGATTGGATGTAAGTTGTAGCTGTGGTGTGGAGGAGTTCAAAATACACAATGGTAAGGCTGCGGTTATGAGCGGCTGTCTGAAAAGTACATATGAGCAGTGGCGGCTACAATAATTTCATGGGAGTTGTTGTTTTATTGTTTAACTTTGTTTAGTGGCTTCCGAGCTCCATTTTTGTCTCTGGATGAATTGAGATGCTAGATTGGTTTGGGGACTGAAAGCACTTTATAGTTACTATTGTAAAATTACTTTTTATGATTGTTTTAAATCATGTTTTTTTAAAAGCTTCTGGAATGTTATTCATGAATAGCAACCCCGCTGTGTGTTTTGGCAAGCATTTTTTTTTAGAGAGATAATTTCACAGTATATCATCAATAACTTTCCCCCTTCAATCTTCTATTGAAGGTTACGGTTTTGGTCAGCCTAGCTCTGGTGACTCTCATTACTCACGATAATTACTATGTTTCTTCTTTTTTCTATTTAAAAAAAAAAAATCACTTTCCACACCCAAGCCATATCTCCTGGGAAAGACCTACAGTGCTTGTCATAGGATGTTTAAACATCAAGTATAACAGCTTTCATGCACAAGGCAATGGTTATATACTGTGTAGGTTATTATCAGCTGGTGGTATGTGCTGGTAAATGCAAAATGTGTATGCATTTTACATTGTTTATCTTCATTACTGTAAACTCCCTGTCAGTCACTTTCTTTGACTTACAGGCCCTGTCTGTTCTCAGCACCTTCATGCCTTTTCTGCAGCCCGTTAAGTCATGACGTTCTCTTTGTTTTCCCTGATGGACTCCAGAAAGTGTGTGGTAAAACCGAGAGAAGGGAAAGCTAGATGCAGATCCTCATTAAATCTTTCACACTGAAATAAATCCAATGCAGTTTGAGCTGGAAAACACAGGGAGGAAGATGTGAAGTGAATTTCTAAACTCAGGCTGAACCCAATCAGGGTGCAGCTCTGTAGGACGGACAGTGGCTCAGGTTTGGGCAAGGTTATGATGCAAGTGAAGACAGGGGAGTGAAGGAGAAGCAGGGGGGGGCTTCATTGCCTTCCAGCTCGTACAATTATTTTTGCAATCAGTGCTGAACAAGAACCTTTTCATTTCAAGGAGCCGCCCTGCCTGCACCACTCAGCCCGACCGTACTCAGCCCGGGAACACGAGGTGAGTGTTGTTGTACCCAGCTGTGTCTTGGCCCAGCATTAGTTTGGTGCAATTAGAGAGTGACAAGATCAGAGACAAGATCAGGAAACACCCAAAGGCCGTGTTGTCACTGCTGAGTAACGTGATGAAGTGAGTGTGGCTGGCAGTGGTCCTCAGAAGGCCAGAGGAGAAATCTGATGTAAACTTGAAGGATTAAGAAAACTCCAGAGCTTGCCCTGAGTGAACTCACAAAAACACAACAGCAAGGTCACAGAGTTTGTTGTGATTGTGAAGGTGGCCTAGCATCAGTGAGATTGCGTTATGTTTTGGAGAATATAGAGCTTTAAAGAGCTATAAAGAAAATATAGTGTTGATTTTGCACACTTTATTGTTGCAATGTGTTAAAGTGTTGCAGTATGGCTTTTGTGATATGATACTCCATGAGAGGGCATTCATTTTAAGACTAATTATCCACCATCTGGTTCAGCTCTTGATCACATGATCAGTGGGTAGAGGGGTTTGGTTACAATACAAACACACATATTCTTGAAGGTACATTACATTTTAGATTTCCTGTTTTTGTGTTATTTTCCAACCCACTTTGGGGGCAAGTAAAACATGTTTGAATTGTTTCAGAACCTTTTATTTATTTTTGAAGAACTAAGTTGAAGAAATGCTTTCTTTCATAGCCTCTAACTATCACCACCGTTCTTTTGTTTGCTGATTTGTGGGATGTCATTGCTAATTTGGGAAAATGTGCAGAATTTTAAGTCAAGTCTCACAACATAGGATATGACAGATGTATTCAGTATCAGGATGATTTAGCCTGTCATTTATTCAAACTGGAGAAGCCTTAGTCACATTTCTGAAAGATTCTCTCAAATGAACCTCATATATCAAACCAACTTTCATCACTTTTCCTGTGTTTTTCTTCTCTACTCTACAACACTGCACTAGGCACAAGCACAACATCGGCAGTGATTAACAACCTGAGATTACAGTTATGATGGATATTTCCAAAAGTGCTGAGCGTGGTAAATCGTTCGTTCAGATTATAATTGCTGAACGCATTTATACAATTGAGTCTCAAAGCTGTTTCTGATGTTGTGTAAGATCAATTGCTGTCAAAAAGATGATAGCAAATGTGTGCTGGAGATGAGTGAGGAGTGAAGATTACTGAGCTGACGCTCTTTCTGTATCTTGGGTTAGAAGCATTCCTAGTTTACGATGCAGCATGCTACCTGAAGATACACTGACAGAAACATGACATTGGATTCCTGAGAATGCGTCTGTGTGCGCTCTGTGTGTGTTTGTGTGTATGTTGGAGGTAATGATTTTTCTTTCAAACTTGGCCTGTTTCCTTTAACATATTTATGTTCTATTTTAAAAGTATTGCATTTTTTGGAGAAAGGTTAAGAGATAATTGCTCCTGTGCCTGACGTTCACAAAGTTAAAAACTATTTACCACTTGACATTTTTTGGATTATTCAAGTAGAAGTAGTAGCAGGCTGAAGAAAAGTGGATATTTGGCATTTCAATAATGGGTAGTTCTCAATTGTGCATGATTTTTAAAAATGATCTAAGATGGAAATCACGCTAAAACTGTGCAAAAGATGAATATCTGAAGTGTGTCAAAATGGTTGAGTTCATATGCCCATCTAAATTGGTTTGTAAAAAATGTTGCTGGATTTCTTTTTAATATAGCTATGGCTTGGAAGTATGCACACAGTGATATATTTTGAGTTATTTCTTACAATAGTATTTCATTATTACATAAACCAACATAAATATCAGACTGGTCATAAATAACTGTAACATATAATATCTAACCTCCATCCATTATCAGATCTGCTTGTCGTACGCAAATCCACATGAATCCCTTACTAATCTAATATCAGCCTTTAAAGGCCCATATGTAGCTTAGCATAAAGACAGGGGGCAAACAGCTAACTTAGCTCCCTCCAAAGATGACAAATCCACCTACCAAATCTTACTAAATATCACATTGTCTTGTTTCATAAATGCAACACAACATGTATAAAGATGTCAAGCTGTAATTTTACAGTGTTTTTGGCTCTGTGGACTATTTCTTAGCTGTGTGCAGTAGCTTCCTGTAGCTTCTGCCACCAATCTAATGGCAGGACTCCAGGAAGTCACTGACCCCAGCTGTGACCAAATCCAGCACAGAACTCCCCCCCCCCAAAACCCCAACTTGCACACAGAGATAGGTTGATATTTGTACCTATGGACAGAGCAAGGCCGAACGTTTCTGGCTGTTTTTTAGTCTATTTGCAGTGTCCTATTAACCTACACACAGTGTATATTGTGGTATTGATTCTCTCAAATCCAGGCAAGTAAGCAAACCAGTATATTTCCCTGGGAATAACTTTCAATAATTCTCAGTTTCTAGGTGTTTCCTCTGAGTTTTATATAACTAGCAATACGTTTGAAGGCTAAAACAATCCAGATCTTCCAGATGGATTACATATTTGTAACAGTATTTATGTGAACTGTCTGAATGTTTGGTGAAATGCAATTCTGCAAATAAAAAGAATGTGAAGTTAACGTTTTGTTACAAACAGAGCCTAACAACTTTATAAACCTGGAGTAAAATCAAAAATGTAACCAGCTTTCACAACCCCCTACCAAAGAGTCATTGTGAATAGTATGCCAGAAAGGAGAGTGGGCTGCTGGCGTCGTTCACTTTTTGTGATTTACTAAGCTGCTCAGGTAAGGGGTTTAGTAGGGTTTAGCTAGAAAAAAGGAAACATTTGACATTTAAACATGTCTTTTATGGTTATTCCTTCTAAACCCTTCTTCAAATGCTTTATATTTATAGGTTGGCAGGATGGCATCATAGTAGTGTTGAAAGCCTCTGAATGAACAGTAGTTTTTGTTAATATTTATAATGGCGGCACTCACATCTATGTTATCCTGAGACATCTGATCCGTGTCATATGCACTGACACACACAACCAGCCCCAGAAAATCACTGCTTGTGCTGAGTGATGGTATTTTGATTAGACACTAGATATTGGTCATTTCTGAACCATCTCTCTATTAGTTCTGTATATCATTTCATCTCTCTCTGCTGTGATTGCTTCCACATGTCTGGCCTCTGGCTCCAAAGGCCCACACAGAGTCGAAGTATCCCTGAGTGTGTGAGGGGGGTTCAGGAGCCTGAGTGGGCTTAGGCCGTCATGGAGTCCCCATGGATGCAGCAGTGGTGGGGACACAGAAGTCTGCTGATGAAGTGGTGGGTAGTTGGTGGGATAATGTGGGGGTAGTTAGGGAAGGATAGAGGGGCATGCAGGGCGGATTGAGGAAAGAAGGGGATTTGGGCGGACACATCCTTGGGCTTGCTTGGTACTGATGAAAGAAATTTGGATCATGGGGATGCCCAGAACAGATGCTTCCAGATAAATCCTCTCAGACGTATGCAAACATCTGCTACATACACACTGGATGTATTGTACGTGTGTGTGTTTCCAGTTAGCATTGTATATATTTGTGTTTAGCTTCCGGGAAAGGTGGATTACCCAGCGATTAGATGGGTTTTATCTGCATGACGTTGTTCTAGTGAATTTAGCCTTCACCTGATGGTTCTTACAGACAGGATATGTTTCATATATCCCCAATAAGCACAAGGGAGCTTTGGTTGTCAGTTCGACCCCAGGTGGGGTGTACATCTGCCCAAATGATCTGTGTCGGGGAAAAGCACAGGAGATATGGGAAAAACAGCTGCAGGAGTTTATGAACACAGGAAAACAGCCTTACCACCATTTTCCACTCAAAACAGCTCGCAGTATGATCAAATGACACACTCACTCTTTGGCAATTTACTGTGCTCGTCTCTCTGGCTAGCTTTTCTGGTGGTGGTGGGAAACCAGAGGCGTCAGTGGTAAAGGAAACCCCAAACTTTAGAGGAGAAGGAGAACAACAGGCCTATAACACACATCAAGTTGAAATGCCTTATTTTGATTTGTGGCATCCTTTCCTCTTTCATTTTGTCTTTGTTATTTTCCTCCAAAAAGCCAGAACATATTTCCTTTTGGCTTTTCATTTACAGCGGTGGTAGAAGTAACCAGATATTTTACTTATTTGAAAGTACTAGTACCACATTGTAGAATACAAGTAAAAGCCCTGCATTCAAAAAGTTACTTAATTATAAGTACCTAAAGTAAAAAATACTTAT
>CALSBZ010040468.1:0-16821 GCA_943591055.1 Gobionotothen gibberifrons
CACAACAACACACGTCACCAAGATGGCCATCACTAGTCTACTGTCTTGCCAAACAAGGGATTGACTAGCCTCACTATCACCACAATGAAACACGTCCAGAAGAATGTCATGCAAAGCTTCCTAAAATCATAACTATGATTATGTCTGTACCTATATATAGGAAGGAAGTGAACCAGCTGGCCATGTGGTGCCAAAATAACAACCTCTTCCTCCACCTGGAGAAAACAAAGGAGATAGTTGTTGACTTCAGGAGAACCCACCACCGACCCCCTCTCCCCCTGACCATCAACGGCGCTACTGTGAAGCAGGTGACCAGCACCAAATTCCTTGGTGTGACCATCACTGATGACCTCACCTGGAAAAACAACACCACCGCACTAGCGAAGAAAGCCCAGCAGCGCCTGTACTTCATCCGGAAGCTCAAGCGAGCCGGAGCATCACCCCCCATCATGCTGTCTTTTTACCGAGGCGCCACTGAGAGCATCCTCAGCAGCTGTATCACACTGTGGTTTGGAAGCTGCACCGCCGCCGACCGCAAGAGCCTGCAGCGCATTGTGAACTCTGCCCAGAGGATCATCTCACTCCCATCACCACAGGACATATATAACACCCGCCTCACCCGCAAAGCACTCAGCATTGTGGGTGACTCCACCCACCCCTCCAACAGCCTCTTCAGCCTCCTGCCTTCAGAAGAAGGCTCTGAACTCTCTCCCTTCCCTCCCTCCCTCCCTCTCTCCCCCTCTGACATCTCTCCCCTGAACTCTTCACCCTGCCTCCCACCTTTCTCCCCTGCCCCAAATGGTCCTGGACTTTAACCCCCCCCCACACACACACACACACACACTAGGGGCGGATCTAGAAAAATATTCATGGGGTGGCAAGAGGGTGGCAGGAGAATTTCAGGGGTGGCATCCCCTGGCAGAAGTATATGCTGATTTAATCGCAGTCATATCAATCAATGTTAACTTGGAAAGCCACAATATTGAACTCAATAACATTAGGTGACATTATTGTGGCACATCAGTAAAGCTTTGAATATAAATATAAGGTGGCACACATCATTTAATGAATTTTAACTGAACAATAACTGAATGAGTTTGTGTCACTCTTAGACCAGCAGGGGTACCAATCTATGCAGACTGCTGCAATAAGTACATTAATTAACTGTCTCATCGATGTTTGTCTGTATGAATATGATAATATTAACAATCATATTATTCCTATCAGCTGTCAATCACTGTTATGATGCGGCGATTACCATTCTGTTCTGATTCAGATCCAAAGCTTTAGTGCGTCTTGATTCAATGCTGAGTACAGCCAAACTTGACAGTCTCTTCTCTGTCATTGTAGACTTCAAATACCTCGTTCCTTCCGTAAGTCTGGATGCTTCTCGTTTTGCGCCGTCCAGTTCAGATGAAATCGCCGCCAATCATATGTCCACGCTCTCCCCAGGGCCGGGGGAGGGGTTACAAGGCTTGTGTCTTGTGGTGCATTCACTTGCACTCGGACATTAGAGATTTTCTCTCATAAATGTCCGATGAGCCCAACGACCACAACCCCACTGCCTGATATCATTAGAAAGCTAGGAATCTCCTCTTTCCAACAGTGTATACAACTTAAAATGTGTCTTCGCGTCAATGCGACTGATTTCAATAGAGCAAGTCACATATGAGGTGGTCCCCGAAAATCCTTGATAATAAAAAGTGGATTTTATTTAGCTTTTTTCCACGGACCACCTGCAGTAACCTCGCGGACCACCAGTGGTCCGCAGACCAGTTTGAGAACCGCTGGTTTAGACAACACAAACAGAGTGAAGCTCTCATTTCATAAACAATCTTTGAGTACAGACACTGTCCTGCAGAGCACAAAACCCAACAGCACGTTTTTGGTCTAGCATCACTTTACAAAACGTTTGCATTAAGACACTAATACTAGCTGGTCCCTTGTAAAGGTGAGTCCACCGTAAATGAGCAGTGGGTGATCAGCAGGTGAAAGGCAGGACACAGGAACTTGGTCCTGAGGAGATGTAGCGATTATTAAACAAGAAATAGTCGAGTCAAGGGGTCAAATAAATGAACATTTGTGATTATTCGCGAATCGGTTGCAGGTGGGTGAAATCAGGCTTAGGGAGTAACGTATTACATGAAATGGCATTAAGTCATCAGGATACAAAATAGACAAATGTATTCCCTTACAGTTACAGAAGCAGCTGACGACCAACACACTTGTGTCTTTGAAAACGATTATGCCATTTAAATCTTTTGTCACAAACATTGCAGCTCTATTTTTCCTCTCCTGTGTGGACTCTCATGTGTGTCTTTAAATGATCACTCCGTGAAAAAGTTATTTTACAGACTGAGCATTGTGGTTTCTCTACTGTGTGGACTCTCATGTGTCGTTTTATATCTGTTGACCTTGCAAAATATTTCTTACAGAGTGGGCAGCTGAATGGTTTTTCTCCTGTGTGGACTCTCAAGTGTGTGTTTAAACTTCCACGCTGTGCAAAAGCTTTCTTACAGACTGAGCAGATGTGTGATTTCTCTCCTGTGTGGATTCTCATGTGTTTCTTTAAACATGAACTATGTGGAAAAGATTTGGTACAAACTGAGCAGCTAAATGGTTTCTCTCCTGTGTGGATTCTCACGTGTGCTTTTAAATATACCCTCTGTGAAAAAGCTTTCTTACAGACTGAGCAGCTGTATGGTTTCTCTCCTGTGTGGATTCTCATGTGTGCCTTTAAATGTCCACTCTTTGAAAAAGCTTTCTTACAGACTGAGCAGCTGAATGGTTTATTTTCAGCACTACGTTGTGGATCACTGACGGATTTATGTCTATTTTTCAGTGAGTTTGAGCCTGATGCAGGTTCTCTGGTCTCTTTCCAATCAGCACTGTCTTCAGTGTCAGGTTCAGAAGAGTCTCCAGTGTCATGTTCAGAAGAGTCTTCTAAACTGCTCTCTGGATCTGAGTTCCTGGCTGGTTCTGGTCCTCGACAGTCATCTCCATCAGCTTCTGTTTCCATTTGTTCAGTTTGTCTTTGATGAGGTCGTGAGGACTGAGGTTTCTCTTTATCATCTTCACTCTTCACAGGGTCAGGAGTGAAAGTGGACTTGGTGATATCAGCCTCCTCCAGCTCCTGAAGCTGCTCTCCCTCCTGACTGATCCTGAGTTCCTCCTGTTCCTGCTTAATGTGTGGGGGGGGGGCACTGGGTCCTCCTGGTCCAGACTGGTGCTCCACTCCTGCTGGTCAGGGAGAAGCTCTTCTTTAACCACCACCAGCAGCTGGACATCTGCAGGGAACAGGAAACACACAGTCAGAACAAACTGTTAAGTGTTAGCATTTAAACATCTAATCACCATTACAATGGGAGACATTTTGCAGCCCTAATTAATGCCTTTGTTTTTATATTTTCACATTATCTTTCTTAGTCCCACCTATTGTGTATTTTTGTTGGTTCAATTCACATTATGTAGCCCAGCCCCTTTCCACTTCCAGTTAGTAATGAAAAAGGTTGTTTTCTTCTGGTGTAGTACTAGCTACAATGTAAACAATGAATTGTATTTGGGATTGTTCACAGATACACTACGCCTACAGTATAGACTTAAAATACTCGGTTACAAATTAAAATCCTGCATTCAAACCTTATTTAAGTAAAAGTATGCAAGTATTAACAGAACATTTTACGGCACCTTCTTATGTAAAAGTAATCATGGTGTAGTAACATGTTTCCTGTTAGTGTTCAATTTATGATGTTTCTTGATTATTTCATATGTTGCATTTTACTGCTGTACATGTTCAAAGTTGCACTAAATGATTATGGATGAGGGAACCTGCTAAATATTAAAATGTGTGTTTTTTTATATACAGTACCTTAGTCATCTCCGACCTTGTCAGGTATTGAACATTCAATAAATAAAGAACACAGAATTATTAAATATAAAACACAGAATTTGTGTGATTATACTAAATGATTTACAAATAAACACCACTGCATATTTACAACTGTTACACATGCTGATGTAACGCAAATGTTTCCAACTTGGGATCAATAAAGTATATCTTATCTTAAGATGATCGATGGCTACTGCCATATTTGCAAAATTTGCCTCTGAACCTTGACAAGTGCATGTTTCAGGCTTATCAATTAACAACAGTGTTGCGAAACACACAATAGTCAGCATGTGTAGTTTGGGGACGGGGTGGGGGAGGGGAGGACGGGGTGGACCCGTTCAAATCCAGTTTTGGACAGTCTGCCGTGGTTCCATCCCATTTCAAAGTGCTTTTCGACGCTCAGCGTAACCCTCGACGCACACTCAAACATCCAATCACAGAGCTTGACGACTCACAGGGTTTGTCAAGCGAAGCGGAGAGAATACTTACTTCCGGGTGTAAAATTCTCTAAAGCAACTACTATGAGCTGCTCCGACCCTTGGTCCTGACGGACTCCAACTTGTGTTTATTAATCAAACAAATAAATAAACACAAGGATAATTATGTGTTATTGTTGAGTAAATAACAGTGTGTGGTTTAGAAAAGAATACAAAATTAGAAGGAAAAAACGATGAAACAATACAGATTTCAGTATTCTGAGCACCTACTCTCCCCATAACTGACGGCAACAAAAGTCCTACATTATTCAATTAAAATAAAGAAGTAAAAACAATAAGTGTGGCTTGATATGGAGTAAGAAAAAGGTTGATAAACGCTGTGAGAATGGATCTGCGGGTAGCATTCGCTCGCGATATCAAGTCGTCTACAACATACGTTTAGGGAGCTATATAGAAGCCTATGGACATCCCGGAAAGTTGAAAATGTACGCTAAGGGCCTCCCCGCTTGCTTTGGAAAAATCCGACACAGGGGACCTTGACATAACGTAAACATAGGCCGACCTGGGAGTGAGGATGTGTTGGCTGCGCAGGTGTACCTGGTCTGCCCCTGGATCCGCCTCTGCCCAGGTGTTCCTAATTCCACTCAGCCGTATTATAAGAAGAAACTGGAGGAGAAGGAGGTCTCGCCTATCCTAACGCCGGGAGACACACGCCTTTAATTATCTCCCTGCTACTTTTGAGCTGTAGACCATTTATCTGCCGGATGCTTGTGTGAGTAAACGGCTGTACTTCAATAAATGATCGTTATCAAGTACTGGTTTTTGCGTGTATTCTTTTTTGTTGCGGGTCTCCCCACGAGCCACTACCACGGAGTAGAGAGCGGGTCGTAACAATAGACACGTCTTTTCTGTGTTCGAGTTTTACTCGCTACTAGGGCTGCAAAATTCCGGGAATTTTCAAAGATGGAAACTTTCCACTGAAAAGGTTTAGCCAAAATGCAGAGGATCGCTTGAAGGAAGATGTGCATGTTTAATGGGACTTTGTGGAGGGAGAAGGGCTCTTTTCATTTAACATTTTGAATGGGACTTTGTGGGGATTTTTGGATGGGGGGGGAGCATTTTTGTTCATTTTTGTAATGAGTGGGGTTGGGGGGGGGTGAGTAACATTTAAAGGGGACATATGCTATATTTGAACAATATATTGGGCCATACCTATATAAATATAGTTTTTTTTTCAAAATACCAAACAGATCCTGCATTTTAGCCATGCCTCATTTCGCTCCATTTGCTCTTTCCAGCGCTGCAGCGGACCACGCCCCCCTGCAGGAGAGGGGAGTGTGTTTTGAGATTAGCTGCTGGGCTGTCAGAAGAGGGGGAGAAAAAGAGATCTCCGTCCTCCGTGTTTTATTCTTATAGAAATAAGAAGAGAAGTAATGGGGCAGAAACCCTCCTTTTTACGCAGCGGTCCAGACATAGACATCAAACGGCGACACATATTCAGTTGCCAGTTACTTTGGCATTAGGGCAGGGATATCTAGATACTTTCCGAGGTTTGACATAATGAATTGTGCTACTTTTAAAGCAAGCAACGATGTTTTCAAATCTGTAATCAAAAAGCTCCTCAAAAATGCTATCGAAGCAGTTCCTGCCATTGCTACGTTAGTTCAAACAGTAACAACGGACTATTTTTCTTAGCGGATGCATGTCAATTTAAATCAGTACATACAACTATTTTTTAAATCAATAAAATAATTTTCTAAATCCATAAAAGCATTTCAATTAAGATTGGGAGTCATATCGTTACTTTGTTGAGAATGTGGCCATGTAATAAGTGGGATAATGTGCAGCGTCGGGCTCCTTATCAGCCTGTCAGTGTTCTTTTCCCCATAATGACCGCGTCGCTGCACATTATCCCTTACATATGATTATATAGAGTCATTATTCATTTGTTTTAAAGCAGGAGGCACAAACGCTTGCCTCGGGGAGGGAGAAAAAGAGCCACAGCGGAGAATAAACAGAAGGGCAACCATGGCAACCATGCTAGGGAAGTCTTCTTCGCTGCTTTTGTGGCAGACTACAGCGCCACTTACAGGCCTGGCATATGTACTACAGCGTCTCCAGCACTTTCGAGCGGCAATGGCCGGCCGTGGCCCAACCTCTCATTCCCCTGATAGGTGGAGAATTGACCACTAAGCGGAGCACCCCTTTTGTGACGTAGAAAATAATTAAAATCTGGATCAGTCTGAATCAGATCCGTTACAGCCCCTTTTTTAGAGATTTGGGTATAGAGGAAAAGAGAGAGGGTTGTATTTTCTGACACTTTGTGAGTTCACTGACACACAGGGGACACATATTCATGTATAAAAAGGCGTACAAGAGTGCATTTTGCATGATAGGTCCCCTTGAACTCAACATTCCTGTTTTCGTTCTTCAATGAAACAAATAATTGTTCAATAAAATAATTAAAACTTGTTCTGTACTACTTTAAAAAAAATATCTATTGAAATGTCGTGTTTTTTTGTTTAATTTTGCATCGAATATTTCCAAAATTCCCCAGCTTAACTTCCCATGGAAAACTTTCCAGAAACTTTCCACCCCTTTGCAACCCTACTCGCTACAGGGTGTACTTTGAGGGTTTGTGAGATTCCCAGTCGATCGCGAGATGTGTCTAAAAATAGAACAACAATATTCTGTTTTATCGTTAATGTCCTGTAACATAATCTTCCTGTGCCAGAATAATGCACTTGAACGCATCAAAGCTTTGTGATTGAAAACCTCTTTTGGGGTCATTTGGGTGGATTTGACCTATCTCTGGCCCCCCTTGCTTGATTTTGACATGTGACATCTCTTTCTGACCGTCAGAGCCAATAGAATCGAGGGGAAGTCCCACCTAGTCCTTATTTGGTCATGTGTGTGTGTTAGACTGCCGCATCTGTGAACAGCAGCAGCAGGTGGCTACCATTAGCAGCTAACTTTTGGTCTCCGATTTTGACATAAATATGGAATTAAAAATTTAAAAAATTGAGTTTGCACATACTTTCTCAACCTATGGATTAACCGATTCAGCAGCGTTTTTTCTCTATCTCCCGTAAAAAGCTCCGTGAAGGTACGTGTTGTGATGTCTGTGTTTGCTTCCCCTGTTGTGAGTTTGTATCTTTCAGTGTTGAGGCTGGCACCGTTATATTCTGTGTCTTTATGATCATAAACGATGTTATGAATGTGCAGAGCTAGGATAAGTAATAAGGGAGCTTGGAGTGATTTTCGGTGCGGTAATAGGTTAGCATTTTTCGTCGGGGCTAATTCAGAGGGTCAGTGTTAGCATTGTGTGTTTTCTTTGAGTTTTTCCCCGTTATATGGATATAAAATATTCATAGTTTATTAAATATTAAGGTTCCTTAGATGTTGTTTCATGCAAATGACGCGGTTTCGGGCCCGGGCACGGGTCCGTGGGGCTTAAGAGGTTAAGGAAGACATAACACAAGTCTTTAATGCTTTATGCCCTTTAATAAAATAGGCTACCAGCCTACCACAACAAGCTAACAGTCTGTGAAACGTAAAGACACTAATTAATGAAACCAGTTCAAGACGCATTATTCTTATTCTTATCATTCTTCATGAGCGCAGTAACGGTAAGGTATCTAATTACTTATTTATTTAGTATTCCATAACTTAGTAACAGAGATGGTCAAACTAAAGTGGTAGAGACATGGCAGAAATCCTACAATGAAGCGGGACATTGAACTGTTCACCCGTGAGAGGGCAATCAAGAAAAGAGAGCGCGCGGCCCCGTTGAGGGAGTTTACAGATGAAAAGACACAGAAAGACAGAAGCACAATAACAACAAGTAGGCTATATTTAGGTGTTTTTTGTAAATAACCGACGGTATCAAGAGGAAGTCCCCTGGTTTGTCCCTTATACCCTAACTGCCATGAGACAACTCAAAATCAAGTTTCCAAAATCCGACACTGAGGTGGTCTTAACGCACCGGCAGATGACAGCGCTGACAAAGTGTGTTTCCTGCAGCGAGACGCTGCAATACTAATTGTGGGCTTATCATGTTGATTCGGCCACAACAGAAAAAAGAAAAACAAACTCTCGCTCTCTCCAGAGGGGCAGGTCAGCCAAAAAGGCCAGTCGGGGCAACGTTAGTAACTGTAGTGTGATTACTGACGCGTTACACTACTCCGTTACCGACATAAGTAATATTATTACAGTAACGCGTACACCCAACTCTGGTTATGAACAAGACTTCACTTTAAAATAGGGAACATATTCTTAGATAGAAACATGCCGATCGCGAGAGCCGATCGCATGACGTAAAATCAGCGTAAAATACATGACACTTTTCTCTGTGCGGGGCAAAAATAGCTCGCCAAAATGGCTTCACCGGTCTGGCATTATTTTAAGGCGTCCGAAAAAGACAGTAAAATAGCGGAATGCAACGTGTGTGAAGCAGAAATCCTGCAGCTCCACCCGCTGTGACGGACCGGTGAGCAGAGCGAAACACACACTAAGAGTTACACCTAACACACTTAGCTATTTTATCTACCTCTGGAACAAGCTAAACTAGTTATAAATATATTTATTCTTCGGGTCACTCATTACTGGATCAGTGAGCTGCGTGAGATACTGACAGGCTGTCAGGAGAGGGGGAGAGAGAGAGGGAGAGAGGAAAAGAGAGCGCTTCCGCTCATTTCTCCCGTGTTATTATCCAAAGTGAATGTAACTTGAATAATGTACATCATTTGAATGTAATAGTTAAGTTGATTGTTGTTTGTGGAAGCTCTAGTGAATGAGCCCCATTAACTGAGTTTTAAACATCACTTTAAATGGAAGATTTAAAGTGATGTTTAAATCTTCCATTTAGGCCCCGCCCACTCGATCGGATCGGCGATTGATATCGGCCGATATTGATATCGGCCGATACTGATTCCGGCGATCGGCCCCAAAATTGACGATCAGAGCATCCCTACTGTTTTTATTCAGAATTCAAGGCAACCTTAACCAGCATGGCTACCACAGCATTCTGCAGTAGCCAGCCAAATATATATCATATTCTGGATTTGTTAACACTTTTTAGTTTACTAGATAATTCCATATGTGTTCTTTTATAGTTTTGATGTCTTCAGTATAAATCTACAAAGTAGAACGAATTTAAATAAATACAAATCTTCGAATGAGAAGATGTGTCCAAACTTTCAACTGCGTCTAATACTAGTGTATATCTCTCTCAAAATATATATTCTGTGTATATATATACTTTAAATATATATATATATTAGGGGTGTAACGGTTCACAAACATTTCGGTTCGGTACGTACCTCGGTTTTTAGGTCACGGTTCGGTTCGGTATGTTTTCGGAACAGCAGAAACAATTATCACAAAACATAAAATATATATATATTTGTTTTAATTATTATTAAACTGTGAATAATGGATTCACTCAAATAAATACAAAATATAATAAAATAAACATTAAGGTGCAGCATTTCGATGAACTGAAATAATCTGTATTTGAACTGTACTGTACTGTACTAGTACCTAAACAGCCAGTTTGACATTATGACTTGCTTGTCATTGTATTTTCATGTATTTTTTAAAGAAAAATGAACTTGCTTGCCGAAAGGGCAGATCTGCTGGCACTAACAATGTCTCCTGCTGTGGAGAACACCCTCTCGCTAGGGACAGAGGTAGCAGATACAGCCAGGTAGCGCTTTGCTAACATGGCAACATAAGGATATTTGGCTTTTGTAATAGCTTTGGCTCGGTCTGAACTTTTTGCGAGTGGTGGTACATATACCTTTACACCCCTAATAAATATATATTAGGGCTGTCAGTCGATTAAAAAATGTAATCGCGATTAATCGCATGATTGTCCATAGTTAATCGCACATTTTTTATCTGTTCTAAATGTACCTTAGAGGGATATTTTTCAAGTTTTTAATACGCTTATCAACATATGAGTTGACAAATATGCTTTATATGTTTGTTTATTATCATTTGAACAATGACAAATATTCTCATGAATATTAAACACAACAACCTCTGAACATTACAAATATTCGCCTCAATTCAACCTGGAACCTCTCTCATACAATACAATAATACAGTGTGTGTGTGTGTGTGTGTGTGTGTGTGTGTGTGTGTGTGTGTGTGTAGACACTGATGGATCGTTGGAGCTATGTGCAACTCAAGGCATATATGCTCGAATGGGAGCTGCCTGGACGCTGCAATCATGTTGCGCGCACTATCCGTGCTGAGTGTGCTGACTTTTCGTACAATGCCCCACTGTCTGGCTACCTGCATAAAGTCAAGTGCTCGGCCCAGTTGTCGGCGAAATGTCGCTCCTCTGTTTCCATTGAAACAGCTCCTTATATCCGTTAGCGCAGCTAGCTAGCAGCAGATGCTAACAACAACAATAATATGTAAGGTGTGCCTCGCTCGTGCGGCGCGCCACACATACACTCCTCCCGATGGCCAGTCGGTGCCTGCCGGTGAGCGTGGAAGTGTGGTCTGCCACAAGGAGCGGGGCTGTCAGCATCAGCTTGTAGATGGTATTTTAAACTCGATGCGCTCTGAAACTACGGGGCAGCCAAGGAAAAAAAAGACACATGCGTTAATCGCGTTAAAATAATTAGTGGCTTTATTTATTTTTGCGTTAACGCGTTATTAAAGCGCTAACTTGACAGCCCTAATATATATATATATATATATATATATATACAGAATATATTATAGATACATGTTGGTAGTGCTGGGGGGAAACGATTATTTTGAAAACGATTAATCGGGGCGATTATTTATTTTATCGATTAGTCGACTAATCTAACGATTATTTTTCTGTTGTTCGATTCATAAAAAACATAATGTATCTCAAATAAATACCAACAAATTCTTAATATAGTTTTTTTTTTATTGCACAGCAAAATAAGAAATATAGAATAAAATTATACAAAATAAAAAGGCCAGCCTGTTTACTCTTACAGTCCAACAAAAAATCTCTTCTGTACAAAATTACAAAAGATAAAAAATGTAGTGCAAAAACAAACACTGTGCCGTGCACAGTACAGAAATTCCTGAGTGTTTAACACAATATAACAGTCCCAACACAGAACCTGATGCACAATGAAACTGACTCTCTTAACTACTATTCTGGCAGCTTGCATGCTAATGAAGAGTGTGCTATTACTGCAATATAAGTACTGGCCACTTTCCTCCTTCTCCTCCTACTTTGAATTACTGTGGAGGAATGTGAGCATGTCCACGTGTTCTTTGGTGAGGCTTGCTCTTTTTTTGCTCACAATGGTCCCTGCTGCTGAGAACAGACATTCAGAAGGTGTGGATGTTGCAGGGGCAGCCAGATAAGATCTCGCCACAACAGCCAGGGAGGGGAACTTCGTTTCATTTTCTTTCCACCATTGGAGTGGGTTTTTGTCCTTTGGAATGGCTTTCCCCCCAAAGTACAGAAGCACCTCATTCCTGACAGCATCTTCCCTCTGCTCATGGGCTAGGTCGTCATCTTCCATCTCCTCCTCATCTGACCCAAGCAATGTGTCCAGGACAGACTTTGGCTTCTGTCCTCTTGAGTGATCTAGCTGGCCACTGGGAAGTCAGGCTCTTCCCTCACTCGTACTCGTCTGGCATCAAGTGCAAGGGTCTGAAGTTTGATTTTCACCTTCAGGATGTCGTCTGTGGACAGGAACTTGAGTTTTCGGAATCTCGGATCAAGGGCCACGGCGAAGATGCACACATTCTTCATAAGTAGTCTCAACCTTCCATTGAGTTTCAGCTTCAGGGTGGCGACCTCGCTGCTGTGGAAGTATGTGACGAGGCTCCTTGCTGCCCCAAGTGCCTTGTTGATTGGGGGCTCTTTCAGTGCATGGTTGACAATCAACTGGGTGGTATGGCCAGCACATTGAAGTGAGGCAACACCATGCTTCTCCTTAAGGATTCTAAGGGCTTTCACAACGTTCGCTGCATTATCGTGGACAATTGCCTGGACATCATCATGGAGAGAAAAGTCAAACTTCTCAGCGACCTCCTCAATCCAGAGAGCGATGTTGTCACCAGTGTGTCTGTCCTCAAGGGGCTTTGTGCAAAGAACAAATGAGACCATCTCCCAGTTTTCATTAATGTAGTGGCAAGTCACTCCAAGGTATGCCTCCGTGGCAATACTTTTCCAGGCATCGGTGGTGAGCATTATCTTTGAGGACCTCTTCTTTAAGTTTCCCTTCAGATCGTCAAGAACACGTTGGTATGCTTTCTCCATCTGCTTGGTAAACCACCACCTGGAGGGACATTTGAAGCCTGGGCAGGCATATTCAATCATATCTATGAAGGCTTCACCCTCAACGAGAGACAAAGGCCTCATGTCTTTGACGATCACCTGTAAGATAAAACAAATATATTATTATTATTATTATTAATAACAACACAGCACCTTTCATAGAGCCATGTTGCTAACAGTGTAAGAAGCTTAATTATTACACAATCCAAACAAGGACACAAATAAAAAGGCCAAGTGAAGAAACACCTATAAACTAGCTAATAAATCAGGACACAATAAATGGGATCAGGACAGCCATTCTCTCCTAAAAGATGCTCAAAGGAAGCAAATAATGACATACTCTCAAGATTCTTTGAGAGCTGAGTTCGGCTGCCTTCTGTGGAGTGCATTGCGCCTCTTTCCCAAGATAGGACAGCAAGGTTCTTTGCTTTGTCCTAGAAAACACAACAGCAATGAACAATGGAACAACAGCTATGACTAGAGATGTCCCGATCCGATCACGTGATCTGGGATCGGAGCCGATCACGTAATTTTCAAAAGATCGGAAAATCGTGGATCGGAATGCTCTTTTTTTTTTCAAATAATTTTTTTTTTTATGTAATGTTACAAAACAAAAATGACCATGTTCAAGTCTTAAAGTCATCCTGAGGCCTTAGTTTTGGTTTCAAATTACACAACATCATGTATGTGTTGCTTCTTTGGGGCTTGTTTTCATAGACCAGGGTTAGCCGGCTAAATTCAGGGAAAACTCCGGCTTTCCGGTTCTATAAAGCTGGTTCTCTTTTTAGCAGGTTAGATTTCCATGGTAACTTATGCTTAGCGGCTAACCTGGTCGGGACCAGGTTAGGTAGCAGGCTAAGAGCTCAACTCAGTGAAAGCACTGCCTGCTGACCAATCAGAGCTCCGTGTGCGGAGCGGGGTGCGGGGTTCCGTTGCAGGAAAGCCGGCCGGCAAAAATCACTGACTGTGTGAACGTGAACATTAATAGAATATCACCTCCCATCTTCAGAGCAATCTGACTATTATAACATTAGCGTTAAGAAAGCTTACTTAAATATCTGCCACAACATAAGTAACTGGATCAAAGTTACGGTCTATATGCTGTAAAATGTATTATCTCTTCGATTTACACACGGAATATATTGCACGTCAGTCAGCTGAGCCGTATCTGGCCGTGCAACACTCACAGTGTCACATACTGTATGCAGAAGTATTATTTTAAGCAACACATTAAGTTGACGAAACACTCGAGTCAAATGTAATTAAAGTCAGATCGTGTCTTAGACGGGGCAGTGATATCATACACCTGTTAATGTACGCATTCAAACACTTTTTATTTTACCAGCTGTATTCACCTTGCAGGTGCAACTATGTGGCTTTTATCCTGGATAAAGTGTTTAAGTCATGGATGTTTAAAGTTTAACGTCTTCATATTTGTCTAATTATATAGTTGACTTTTGATTCAGGAAGTATGACGCGCTGCGCTGTCAGTACGCTTCTCCATGTTTGTGATTGGTCGAATATTCCAAATACCACCCCTTTCATGTGAACGCGCACCTAACTAGATAGGGCACGGCTGGCTTGATAACCTGTGTCGTAGTGCCGTTTAGCGAGAGGGGCGTATGTTTTGGATTAGGCCAACCGGCTAACTCAAACATATCCAGGTTAGGTTGAACCAGCTTCGTGACATACCCCCCTGGTTGCTTATTTCTCTCAAATCTGGCAACAGAGTGGGCAGGGCGCATTGTCTAATAGTAGCAGTAAGCCAACGAGTACTATTAAGCTTTATTTTGTTTTGATCCAATGCTGCACAACTGAACTGATCCAATGCTGCTGTGAAAAAAAGAAGCTATATCCATGTTGGATAGAATGGGTAGTTGGGTACTGTCATTTAAAATAAAAAAATAACCTTAAGGGAAAACTTCAATGCTTTTTACCTTTTTTTTCTCAATGCATTGCATAAAGATCGGATCGGGAAAAATCGGTATCGGCAAATTGTCAAAATCAAATGATCGGAATCGGATCGGGAGCAAAAAAAGGTGATCGGGACATCCCTAGCTATGACAGTGGGGCATATTAAATCTACTCTTAAACTCATTGCAGTGCTATGGTATAATTAGCTTACTTGAAGGCTAACGTGGTTACTTTTTAAACAATGTTAAGTCCAACAATGCATTTCATGTTTATCTAAAAGCTTGTAGAGTACTATATCTACACAGTGAAAATGTTAGGTAGTGCAACTCATATGAGCCCTATCACACTTGGATGTGCTGGTGCTCATTTTAATGTTTTCAATGCTCATAAAAATATTAATTAATTCATGACAACTGCGCACCAGCTTACGTGCAGCCCTGGCCTGGACATTGCTTGGCTCCGTTAGTTGACATACATTGATACTATAAGCTGACTAACGTTAGTCTAATGTTATGTTTGACTCGTAAACGACCACAACATGAGTTAGCTCTCTGTGCAGTTTGTTTGTTCCGGGTTAGTAGCGGCTAGATAGCGGTGTTCTGCAGACGTAAACTAGCTACCATTCCAGCCAACATTAAATGCTGACAAACGTTAACTAACACACAGCTGGCGCCGCTAGCTAGGTAGCTAACATTAACTACTAACCAACATGAACAAACCGCACGGAGAGCTATAAGATAGTTAGCACTACCGAAGTGCACAGAACTCAAGCTGCACAACAAACTACACAAATGTGGAATTAATTTAGCCAAAGTTAGTACTTACTTATCATTGTTCCCTCCACGAGAGACAAGGGGGTGCCTCCGCTTTAAATGCTCCAACATCGCTGTTGTGCTAGTATGGTATGCCAACTCCAATTGGCAAAGACTGCAAATAACAATCCCTTTGCGTTTTGGACTACATTTTAAATATTCCCATGCTTTTTGCAGGGCTTCGTGCGCAATCCTGTGAGGAGGAGGTGGTAGCCGTTTCAGTCTCCATAGTGTTTGTTGTTTTGGGTGACCCACGTGTGTGTGGCGATGCATCAACGAGGAAATATGACGTCGACGATATTTTGAAGTCGACGCGTCGATTTATTGATGAGATTTTACATTAATTTATATTAATGTTTTAATTACTTAATGACCTTTGTACTAGTTCCCCTATTCTTTATCAAGTAACATTTTAGATATGTTTAATTTATTATTGAACATATTTATTCATTGATTTCTTTATGAATTATTCTCGCACAATTTGAATTAATCCAAAGTGTTTGTTTTTATTTGCTTTTACACATTTAAAAAGAAAAAGGTGAATAAAGAAGCACATTAAAACTAAAGTATCAATGTATGTCACATTGAACCAACTAGTGCCTACATGTATGGGTAATATTTAAATCAGTAAATTAAATGGCATATTATTCAATGTATGTATTTTTATAAATAGAGTTATTTTGGGAGGTTTGCTCTTACGTAATAGATTTTAATTATTATAATAAAGTACATGTGTAATAATACTTACATTATTTTACTTAAATAAGATATGAATGCAGTACTTTAACTTGTAATGGAGTATTTTCAGTGTGGTGTTTGTACTTTTACTTCAGGATCTACTACCTGCAGCAAGTGCTGATAAAGGGTCTAAAGTGTTATTAATGTGATAATAAAGTGCTACTGAAGAGTGTAAAGTGTTAATTAAGAGTAAAGGGAACAGACCTGCTCTGTGTATCCGAAGCTGAGGCTGTAAAACAGCGTCCAGTAGTTTCTGGAGTCTCTTGTTCTCCCCTTTGGAAAGAGACAGCTCCTCCTCGTACTCTGCTATCGTTTGTTCAAACAGAGCAAATATATCTTCAGCAGCAGCAGTGAGTCGCTGCTTCTTCAACGACAGCAGCATTTGGACTTTACTCATGTTTACTAGATCACCTTTTCCTGCTGACTCCGTAAAACACACCGTTTCTCTCTCCATCAAATTCTCAATCTGAATAGTGTTGCTAACGTGTTTCCAGCTAGCATGCTAAGCTAGCTCCTATAGTCCGAGGTAAACGCTCCAGAAAAAAGAGCACACAGTCCATTCAGATGGATGGATCAGTAGTGCTGGAGCTCACACACACTTTCTCAGGAACACAGAGAGAGAGAGAAAACCGTAGCGACGAGACGGACGAGACGCCACATGGATCGAGGTTCTTTTTCTTTTTCTTTTTCCTCTTCCTCTTCTTCTTCTTCTTCTTCTTCTTCTTCTTCTTCTTCTTCTTCTTC
>CALSBZ010040474.1:8260-25336 GCA_943591055.1 Gobionotothen gibberifrons
TCTCTCTCTCTCTCTCTCTCTCTCTCTCTCTCTCTTTGTCTCTCTCTCTTTTTAAATCAGTCAGGTAACCAAAAGCAAAGTCTTCTTTTCTATTAAACATTAATAAACAACAGTTTATGTCAAACACTCATCCTGTTAATCAGACTTTTGACTGAAAAAGCAATAATTAATGCCATTGTGGAGAAGAGACTACAGTATATTATTAGTGCAATTAATGGCTCACCAACTTTAAATGTTGACACAGAGAGAGATCAATAACAAACAAATACAGATATGGTTGAGATGAATTATTATTCAGTTGCGCAACATTAAATAATAAATGGAGTACATCACCTTGCTTCACAGCAACCAATCGCAGGAATGCCCCCAGAGTAGAAGTTTCACATTGGCATACATAGCTTCTAAATGACGCACACACATGAGAACAAGGTGCAGCCAACCGCACGAACATCCTTATCACATGTATGTTCCAGATGTCGAAAGGTCATTATCTCATGACGTCTTTAGGTGTAATGGTACCATGTCAGGATATGAACCACTAACTAACAACACTTAACTCTTATATCTGAGGAAGACCTCTCTTGCTCTTCCGCTGACCCCTAATAATTACGGAGGAGATGATCCGTCTCTCTTATCTGGAAACTGTAAATAATATAAATAAAGAACACCCTGAAGTTATTGTTTTTATGTTGTTGTTTATTATTTTCTCCTCAGACTGAGTGTCTGTGAGCTGTCAGAGAGAAGCTGTGACGCTCTGTCCTCAGTCCTCAGCTCCCGGTCCTCTAGTCTGAGAGAGCTGGACCTGAGTAACAACGACCTGCAGGATTCAGGAGTGAAGCTGCTGTCTGCTGGACTGGAGAGTCCACTCTGTACTCTGGAGACTCTCAGGTCAGGATTCTTCAACATGTTAAACTTATAGCCAGTTAAATTGCGATGTACATTAATGATGGATGAACTCATAACCTTTTGTTGCATCTGCTTCAATAACATTTGTTATTGTTTTTTTACTCTCTCTTGTTTGAACTTGTGTGTGTTCAGGCTGTCAGGCTGTCTGGTCTCAGAGGAAGGCTGTGTTTCTCTGGCTTCAGCTCTGACCTCCAACCCCTCCCATCTGAGAGAGCTGGACCTGAGCTACAATCATCCAGGAGACTCAGGAGAGAAGCTGCTGTCTGCTGGACTGGAGGATCCTCTCTGGAGACTGGACACTCTCAGGTATTATAAACATATACAGTGGAGGAAATAAGTATTTGATCCCGTGCAGATTTTTTAAGTTTGCCCACTTACAAATACATTAACAGTCTATAATTGTAATGGTAGGTTTATATAAACATTGAGAGTAAGAATATCAACAAAAAAAATTCAGAAATGGACATTATATAAAAGATACAAATGTATTTGCATTTAACTGAGTGAAATAAGTATTTGATCCCTTTGCAACAAACAAGGATTCTGGCTCCCACAGACCGGTTAAATAATTCATCTTCCTTTAAAAAAGTACTCCTAATATCAACTTGTTACCTGTATAAAAGACACCTGTCCACAGACTCAACTAATCAGATTCCAACCTCTCCACCATGGGCAAGACTAAAGAGCTGTCTAAGGACCTCTGGGTGAGATTGTAGACCTGCACCAGGCTGGGATTGGCTTCAAGACCATCAGAAAGCAGCTCGGTGAGAAGGAGACAAGTGTCGGTGCCATTATTCAGAAGAATAATGTGTGTGTTTCTAATTGTAAGAAACACAAAATGAGCATCAATGGCCCTCAGTCGGGGGCTCCGCACAACATCTGGCCCTGTGGGGTATTGATGATCATGAGAAAGGTGAGGGATCAGCCAAGAACTACACGGAGGAACTTGTTAATGATCTCAAGGCAGCTGGGACCACAGTCACCTAGAAACCTATTGGTAACACACTACACCATAATGGATCAAATCCTGCAGCGCCTGAAGGCCCTCTGCTCAAGAAGAACATGAATGAACCGTCTGAAGTTTAACAATGAACATCTGAATGATTCAGAGAAGGCATGGGAGAAGATGATGAGGTCAGATGAGACTAAAACTGAGATCTTTGGCTTCAACTCGACACGCCATGTTTGTAGGAAGAGAGATGCTGACTATAACCCCAGAACACCATCCGTCAGCATGGAGGTGGAAACATTCTGCTTTTGGGGTGTTTATCTGCTAAGGGGACAGGAGGACGTACTGCATCGAGCAGAGGGTGGACGGGGACATGCAACGTGACATCTTGGCCGATAGCCTCCTTCCCTCAGCCAGGAAAATGGGTCATGGATGGGTCTTCCAGCAGGACAATGACCCTGAACATACGGGCAAGGCAACACAGGAGTAGCTAAAGAAGAAGCACCTTCAGGTGAGGGAGGGTCCTCAATCAATCAATCAATAGGATACGGCTGTAATAGGCCTAAGGCCTTTTAGTCGCTCATAAATAAATAAGATCACTGATTCTTTATTTACTATGGATGCTGGCAACAGTCACATAGTCCAAAGTGAAGGTGATGTTTGACCAGTAATGGTCGAGGCGGGACTTGAGACAGTTAACCTTCTTGGATGTGACAACGCTTTCTGGCAGATCATTCCACAAGTCAACCACACGCAGGCTGAAAAGGTTGCGGCGGATAGCCAGTCTTGAGTACTGTTTCTTCAACTTGAGGCAGTGTCCACGAGTCCTGGTGTTATTATCCCGTTGTAGTGGGCATGATGTTTTGTAGATGTTGTGGAGATATTTGAAAACTTCGATCATATCTCCCCTCACCCTTCTATAATACATACTCGGGATTTTAAGACTTTCCAATCGTTCTTGATATGGTAGGTCCTTTGGTTCTGGAACCAGCTTCGTTGCCCTTCTCTGTATTTTCTCGATGAGCTCAGCATCCTTTTTGTACATGGGGGACCAAGCGACATTCCCATACTCGAGGAGTGGCCGTACAAGAGAGGTGTATAAACTACGTACTACGTCAGAGTCCAAATAAGTGTATGATCTGCGGATCATTGCTAGGATACCATTCACTTTGTTACTTGCCCGACGGATATGGTCACTAAATGTCAGGGTGTTATCAACATTCACACCAAGGTCCTTTTCATTCTGAGTCTTGGATAGGTTTATAGTGTTTGAATTTTCACCCATATTATACTCATATTTTTGATTCAGAAAACCTAAGTGCATTACTTTGCACTTTGCTGCATTGAATTTGAGCTGCCAACACTCGGACCATCTTTGCATTTCTCTGAGATCTGACTGGAGTTTTTCTGCATCCTCTTTACACTTAATTTCCTTGAAGACTTTAGTATCATCTGCAAACATCTGGACCATGGAGCTCACATTATAGGGTAGGTCGTTGATATAGAGGACAAACAGTGCAGGACCCAGGACACTACCTTGTGGAATTCCAGTGAGAACTGGGCACCATCCAGATGGTTTCCTGTTAACAAAGACTCTCTGTCGCCTGTTTTTGAGAAAGTCTGAGATCCAGGTGAGTATGTCTCCACGGATACCATACCCATAGAGCTTCTTCACTAATCTTTTGTGAGGTACAGTATCAAATGCTTTCTGGAAATCCAAATAAATGGCATCGAGACTTCCTCTTTCGTCAAGGGTACGAGACCATATGTCAAGGCAGGCCAGGGTTGAACAGGATCTGCCTTGGACGAAGCCGTGTTGGCGGTCTGATAATAGGTTGTTTGAGTCAAGATGTTCTATGACGGCATCACGCACCAAGGATTCAAGGATTTTGCATACTACTGCTGTAAGGCTGACAGGCCTATAGTTTCCAGGATTGCTTCGGTCACCTTTTTTGAATATAGGAGTTGCATGACCATCCTTCCAAGGCTGTGGTACCACACCTTCATCAAGCGATTTTTTAAATATAGTAAGTAAGGGTTTATGTAGTTCGTCACACAGTTCTTTGAGAATCCTGGGATAGATGCCATCCGGTCCTGATGCTTTTGAGGCATCCAAGATCGATAGTTTTGTATGGATGTCCTTTGATGTGAAGTCCAATTTATTGAGTGTAGTATTAAACGGTCTGTCCTGGAAGTCTGGTATTGATGAGGTATCCTCCTTTGTGAACACACTAGCAAAGAAGGAGCTTTCCTTCCTTTTCCTAGCTAGTCTCTGAACCTTAATCCCATAGAGAATCTGTGGAGGGAGCTGAAGCTTCGAGAGGCCAAGCATCAGCCTCAAAACCTGCAGGATTTGGAGAGGATCTTCAGAGAGGAGTGGACCAACATCCTTCCTGAGATGTGCACACACCTGGAGACCAACTACAAGAAGCGTCTGACCTCTGTGTGACCTCTGTGTGTCCACACCTGGAGACCAACTACAAGAAGCGTCTGACCTCTGTGTGACCTCTGTGTGTCCAACAAGGGTTTCTACACCAAGTCCCAACACATGTTCTGCAAGGGGATCAAATACTTATTTCACACAGTTTAATGCAGATACATTTTTATCTTTTATATAATGTCAATTTCTGGATTTTCTTATTGATATTCTTTCTCTCACTGTTTATATAAACCTCCCATTAAAATGACAGACTGGTCATTTCTTTGTGGGTAAACTTACAAAGTCTGCAGGGAATCAAATATGTATTTCCTCCACTGTGTGTATGCCAAGACAAAAACATTGAAGGGAACTAACGACACTGGATAAGACTCAGGCAGCAGCTCTGTGTTTGCAGAGAAGACACAGCAACAAGAAATACATCTTTATAATTTTAGATTCTGATCTCGATTTCAATGCTCATTTTAATTTGATGACCAAAACTGCTTTTATCATTTTGGCAATAGAGTCAAAATCCATCCAACAACCTAAACACAGTAGAGATCATCCCACTCCTGATGGACACGATCTGCACTGACTCCTGTATCTGAATTGATTCTGAAGTGCTTCTTCTATTTTTAAAGCACTAAATGGCCCCTCCCTCTTTTAGAAACAATGATGAACTATCAGATGTCCTGTGAATCAATAATAATAATAATAATAATAATAATAATAAATGGTATGTGTAAAGCACCTTTCATTGCTCAAAGCAAACCCAAAGTGCGTTGCATGAAAGATGCTTTTAAATAAAGTTCATTTACTTTCCTCTTCAGATTCCAGGTAAGAGAAACACTCATTGACTGCTGCTAGCAGATGCTGAGGGAACACTAACTGAACACTGAAACATTCTTACATCTTATTCTCTGATAAATAATAATTGAAGTTAATGAGCTTTATTTATCGACTGATCTAAAATGATATCGTGAACATGTAGGTTCATCTGTGGAGAATAACAAAGCTCTGTGTTTGAGAGTGATGTAATGTCCATGTTTCCATGCTGCTCTAACCCCCCCCCCCCCTTCTTTCAGGATGGAGCCTGGTGGAGTCCGATGGTTGAGACTCGGTCTGAGGAAGTGTGAGTGTGATTTAATTTGATTCATGAAAACAAAGCAGCCACCATCTTCAAATGTAACCTTCATCATCAAAGTGTCAATAAATGAACAGCTGATAGATTAATAACTGCTGCTGTTTCTCTCCTCAGATTCCTGTGAACTCTCACTCGACACAAACACAGCACACAGAGACCTCAAACTGTCTGACAACAACAGGACGGTGACACATGTGGAAGAGGAGCAGCCATATCCTGATCATCCAGAGAGGTTTGATGGCTGGCCTCAGCTGATGTGTAGAGAAGCTCTGACTGGTTGCTGCTACTGGGAGGTCGAGTGGAGAGGATGGGTTGATATATCAGTGACTTACAGAGGAATCAGCAGGAGAGGAGCTGACTGTTTGTTTGGAAGGAATGATCAGTCCTGGAGTCTGGACTGCTCTGATGGTGGTTACTCTGTCTGGCACAATGGGAGAAGAACAATCACCTCCTCCTCCTCCTCCTCCTCCTCCTCCTCCTCCTCCTCCTCCTCCTCTGGTAGAGTAGCAGTGTATCTGGATCATCCTGCTGGCTCTCTCTCCTTCTACAGAGTCTCCTCTGACACACTGATCCTCCTCCACACCTTCAGAACCACATTCACTGAACCTCTCTATGCTGGGTTTGGCTTGAGCTCTGGTTCCTCAGTGTCTCTGTGTCCTCTGTAGGAGGAAGAGTCTTTTATGAAACCTGATGTACTTATATGATTCTGTTTTCTTCAAGTTTGTATTTTTTTGGCACTTATTGTAAGTCGCGGATAAAAGCGTCAGCTAAATGCAATGTAATGTAAAAGAGTCTCCTCCTGTTCCAGAGACCTCCTCCCTGCTGCCCAGATAGTTCAGTCTGTTCAGGATCACAGCTGATAAATAATTGTAACTGTGGTGTACTTATTATGTGTTTTTACTGATTGTGATTCTTTATTATTAATAATGTCTTCCTGCTTTGTTATATTTTAATATACAGTCTACTCTTTTCACTTTATCTGCACTTTACTACTTTTTATGTAATAATGTAGATTTCCACTTTTTGGGACAAATAAAGGAATTCTGATTCTGAAAATATGCTTTTGCTTCTGATTCAATATCTTCGCTGTGCTTCAGGAAAGTGCTACAAACATCACTTCACACACAAAGACAGATAGAAACTAAACAATCAAATGCATACTCTATAGGACAGCAAACCAAAAACATCGTTTAAAACTGGAGAGATTAAAGAATATGCATAAATAAATAAATGTTAACTAGGTAAAATAAGATATGAATGAACAACAAAAATAAAATACGTTACATTTATTTGTTATTGGTTATGTTGTGGTGCCGGCACAAGGGAGTCGGAGGCGGAGTATTCAATATAGAATTCCAGTCTTTATTGCAGGTTGACATCACAGGTAATAATACGTCTGCATAGTATGAAGAGCAAGCAGGAATGACTAATATAACGCTACCGGTGTTTCCCCTAACGGGTCCGTGTAGCAACAACACACAAGGTGAATTATGGTCCTCAATACAGTGTCACCACAATGTTCACATACTTTTTAGATTATTAAAATGTAAACCGATCTTTTTCATATGGGTGTTTAGAGTTGTACCCCCTAGATACTGTCTAGTAATTGGGCGCTCAAAGTGCACCAGATTGAAGCATTTTACTAAAATGTTAATGTTACAACATTTCTTTCCGGGGGGGGTGTGACGTCCACCCCCCAATTAAAACATGTTCATACAATACTAAATACATTTGAAGCCTTTTTATACAAGCTGTCCACCATGTCAATACGTTTCTCTGTTTGTAGTGTATTGGTATTTTGTAAAGGTTTTTCATTGCCAGCTAAAATCTTGCCTAGGGCAGCAAACTGGTCAGAACCGGCCCTGAAGTGTTAGAAGATGTGCGAAGACATTTTGGTAAAACTTTAGGACAGGGAAGTTATTTATTATTTTAGTTTTACATGTTTCGGTGTTGCACTTTGTAGACGGTCCCTGCTGAGAGGAGTCGCGCAGCTTAATTATTATTATAACTGACATCGTGATCATGTGACAGATGAGCAGCAGCAGAGCTCATAACATGTCCTATAAAGTAGACATTCTGTACAGATCTTAAACTCTGTTGGCAGTAAAATAATAAACATCTAATATATTATATATTGTGGTGCCACGTGATAGGACATAATTCACCGTGTGTTTGGTGTGTGTTGCAACCCGGACCCGTTAGCGAGGGCACCGGGGTTGTTCATTCATTCAGGCTAGCATGACATGCAGTAGCAGCAAGTGTACTCATCTCCTGTGATCCAATGTATAATAAAGTGTGGAGTTCCATACTTAACACACCGCCTCCGACTCCCTTTCATCGGCTCTACACTGGTGACCCCGACGTTTTCGAGAAAGTTTCCGAAGACTCAATAGCCGCGTTCACACCGAGTACTTTTTCGCCCGTACTTTTCACGTTTAGTTCCGTTAGTACCCCTGATGTCGCGTTCACACCAAAAAAATAACTAAGTGCCGGGAACTTTTCACCCCATTTACTTTCCTGTGGAAAAAAAGTACCCCAGTGCTGATTGGCTGGGCGATTGCAAACCACGCCCCGTAAAACTCTGAAATGTTTTGTAGAGCCGCCATTTTATTATCCTCGCATTAGCCTTATTAGCATTAGCATTAGCCCAGTGCAGAAAAGCAGAGAGAATAACTTATGGCAACACAAAATAAAACATGGGAGTGGTGGAGATGAGGAGGTGTCGGCATTCTGGTGATTTACTCGGAAGGCTTCAGTAGAAGCTGCTGGGAGTCCCAGCAGCTTCTACTGAAGCCAGTCCCCGGACTTCCGGCCGGGGACTGGGGTGGCAGTATACACCGTGAAGTGGTTTGCGGCCTGCCAGTAAACCCAAAGCAGAAGAAGAAGAAGTGACGTCAGCGGCTCATTTGCGTAATCTTCCCTCAGGGAATTTATTCCGGTGTGAACGCGATCTGTACTTAGTGCCCTGGGGTATTAAGTGCCGCGGCACTAAGTCCCGGGAACTAAGTACAGTCGTTTTTATCTTTTAAAGACTTGGAAAGGGTCATCAACGCCTTTGTAACCTCAATGTTGGATTACTGCAACGGTCTGTATGTGGGTATGGACCAGGCCTCAATTAGATGCCTGCAGCTAGTGCAGAATCCAGCTGCTGCTGGTAGTGCCTAAGACCAGGCTTAAAACCCGAGGGCACCGAGCCTCAGCTGGCCCCAGGCTCTGGAACACGCTGCCCCTCCATGTGAGGTCGGCCCAGACCATGGGGGTTTTTAAATCAACTCTAAAAACTCACTTCTACTCTCTGGCCTTCTAGTCAGAGCGGAGCACGACTCCTGACATTGCCTTGTGTGTTATTTTATATTTGTGCTGTTGTATTTGTTGTAAAGTGTTTTTATTGTAAAGCACTTTTATTGTATGTACAGCACTTTGGCTCGACCAAAAATCGTTTTAAAAATGTGCTTAATAAATAAAACTTGATTTGATTTGATTTAAGAAGGCTGGGGGGAGGCTGGACGCGACAGTAACAAGCCGGCGTGGAGACACAGGAGAGTGTTTTTACCACGCGCGGTTCGGGACCAGCGCGAAGAAGTGTGTCGCTCCCTGCAGCTACAAGCCTCCGGGAAACGGAGGAGCCAGCGCTCTGTAGTGGCCCTGAGCGTTGGGCGCACGAGCAGGCTTATCTTCGTCAGCGACAGAGTCTCGGGAAGTTTGTTTCTGTGTGACACGGGAGCTCAACAGAGTGTAGTTCGTCGTGGGGGACATGGACCGCGGTTGACGACGGCTAATGGCGGCCCCATTCGCACATACGACGTGAGGCCTATGTGTTAGTGTATTGGAGGACAGCGGTTCAACTGGGATTTTGTGACGGCAGACATTTCTTTTCCTCTCCTCGGGGCAGATTTTTTATGTGCTCACGGACTCCTTGTGGACGTTAAAAATAAACGCTTGGTTGATGCCTTGACGTTTTCCTCCCTCGTGTGTACAATTGGCAAGGCAGCGTACGACGGACTGTCGGGCTCTCTGTCGGGAGCGGACATTTTTCTCAGGCTGTTGGCTGAATTTCCAGACCTGACGCTGCTCACCTTCTCCGCGCTCACCACCAAGCATGGGGTGGAGCACCACGTCACCACCGAGGGTCCCCCAGTCTACGCCAGGGTCCGGTTGAACCCTTCTAAGCTTGCGGTAGCGAGGGCGGAGTTTTTAACCATGGAACGCCTGGGTATCGTCCGCCGTTCTGACAGTCCTTGGGCCTCTCCTCTTCACGTCGTTCCCAAGCCGAACGGTGGTTGGCGCCCATGCGGGGATTGCCGCCGCCTCAACGACGCCACGACACCTGACCGCTACCCGGTGCCACACATTCAAGACTTCTCGGCACATCTGGCCGGTACGTCGGTGTTTTCGAAAGTGGACCTGGTGCGTGGTTACCACCAGGTGCCCATGCATCCCCTGGACGTCCCTAAGACAGCAGTGAGAACGTCGTTTGGACTTTTCGAGTTCCTGCGGATGCCTTTTGGGCTCAAGAACGCCACCCAAACATTCCAGCGCCTGATGGATTCGGTGCTGCGGGACCTGCCGTTCGTGTTCGTCTACCTGGACGACATACTCGTCGCCAGCGCTTCGGTGGAAGAGCACCTGTCACACCTCCGAGCCCTTTTCGCGAGGCTCAGCCAACACGGGTAGATAATCAATCCTGCAAAGTGCCAGTTCGGGGTGTTTGACATTGACTCCCTCGGACACCGCGTCACCAAAGGCGGTGCAGCACCCCTGCCGGCGAAGGTGGAGGCTGTTGCGGCTTTTCCTCGCCCACTCACAGCCCGGTCGCTCCGTGAATTTCTGGGGATGGTGACTTTCTTCCACCGTTTCATCGCCCGGGCCGCTCACATTATGCGGCCGCTGTATGAGGCTTTGAAAGGTACGACCCCCATCCAGGCGATCGACTGGACGGCGGAAGCTGCGTCTGCTTTCACGGAGGTCAAGACCGCGTTGGCTCAGGCGGCCCTGTTGGCGCATCCATCATCCACGGCTCCCATCTCCATTACCACAGACGCATCGGACTACGCTGTTGGTGCGGTGCACGAGCAGTGGGTGGAGGGCGCTTGGCAGCCACTCGCCTTTTTCAGCCGCCAGCTGACGCCCAGAGAACGCAGGTACAGCGCCTTTGACCGAGAGCTCCTTGGACTTTATTTGGCCGTGCGGCATTTCCGTTTTTTGCTGGAGGGCTGTGAATTTACGGCGTTTGTCGACCACAAGCCGCTCACTTTCGCCATGTCTAAACGGAGCAGTGGCTGCGGGTTAGGGTTAGCTGCTATATGCTAGCTTTGCGGCTAGCGGTTAGCATTTTCAATGGAAATATACATCGAAACATCATGTTTCAGTAAACACAAGGCCCCACTGATCATCTACTCTCTGAGACAATTCCAGGGATGCCTGACTTGAGTTTCTAGCACCAGGGAAAGTGGAGAAAAGTGCCCGAGATCAGCCTCTTAATTTACCCAGGGCATAGTGCTGGGCTTTGGGCATGAAAATTCAGGAAACTCCCCTGAGTATTTTATTAAATATCTGAACTTTGGAAAGTTGGGGGACACACGACACATCAAATCACATCTACAGATCAAGACGAAGTTAATAGAAGTACTCCCATACTCCTAGCGTGTGAAAATGTTTGTAAAAACCGTGTGCAAAGTCTCGGAGCAGTGGCTGTGATCGTTGCTATGGAAACAACATGACGGAGAAATATATATTTACGTCAAATTGACGCCGGATATGACGTATATGACGTTACGGATGAGACGGATATGCATCCGAGTCATCCTGGTACCCCGAGTCATCCTGGTACTGACACCGGCCCGACCCATTAAGCAACATAAGTGGCCACTTAGGGCCCAACCCCCACGAGGGGCCCCCTAGCAACAAAAAAAAAAATGAAAAAAAAGATAATTATGAAAAAAAAAAAATAATAATAATCTCAGTACACCGTCGCCGTGATAAGTATGTTTAATTAATTGTGTTAATATGCCTAGATTGCCTACTCTCAAAGTCATGTATTATATTATTGAGTCAATCATATAATACATCCACCGTGCTTTACCTGAACCTCATCATGACACTAGAGAGGACGGCAGAATTGTAATTTCCCGTGTTCAATGAATGCAACAGAGGCAAGACACCAGACCAACCAGAGAGTTGAAAACATACATTATTGTACTCTGGAGGGGAGTTTGACAGGGTATTACTAAAAAAGTACACGATAAAAGTACTTGATTGTACTTGTGGCAGTAGTCCAAGTAGTACTCTGTCCAGCAGTAGGCTACCACTTTCACTGAGAACTTATGGCAAAGAATCATTTTATCTCTCATCAAAGATGGCAGAAAACATACATTATTGTACTCTGGAGGGGAGTTTGACAGGGTATTACTAAACAAGTACACGATAAAAGTACTTGATTGTACATTTGGTAGTAGTCCAAGTAGTACTGAATCCAACAGTACCACTTTTATTAAGAACTTATGGCCAAAAATTATTTTATCCCTCATCAAATATCATTGATTGATTGATCAAATATAGCATAAGCTCTTGTACTACAGTCAGTGCCACTTCTCGGCGATTACCGTAAAGACGCTATTAATCGCGCACTCAAAAATGAAGCAGTGCTCATTTGACCAAGCAAATGCGAGAGACGGCTGAGTTCACCGCAGTAATTTAAATGTGCAACCTCTTTTTGTGACAGATTTTTACATGAAATTATAATTCTTCTGAATGATATTCCTATTGACAGCTAGTTTCTATGTGAACATTATGAGATGGACAGCCAGAGAGAATAAATGAAAAACAGTTGTGAAATACTATATGACAAAACAAGAATACAGTTTAAAAGGGGAGTGATTTGTAAAATATAAGAAAAATAAAATCTGTTTACAGTTCTGTTTCATATGGATGTTGAGAGATGTATCCATAGATCTCTTAATTTTGCTCTCAAAGTGCACCAGATTGATGCTTTTAACTTTATCTTCCCGGGGGAGCATGCCCCCGGACCCCCCTAGCGGAGATGAGGACCCCCCCTAGAGGATGTTAGGTCCACGGTGTTTACATGCTTATTTATACAATATGTGTGCTCATGCTAACATCATAAGACAAACGTTGGTTCCGTGTTGTGTGTAGTGAGAACGCGCTAGAGTGAGGGGGGCCCCCAAGCCAAAGCTCGCTTAGGGCCCCCAAAAGTCTAGGGCCGGCCCTGGTCACATGACAAGCGGCCCCGTTCAAAAAGTTAAATGTGGTTGGATGAAGAAACTGTAAAACGTGTCCTCTGTCATTAAATATTAAAGACACACAGAGAAACACACCAAAGAGACAATGTGGGGTGGGTCTGTTTAATCTCAGGAACCTGTTAGTGTTGAGGAGGATGAATATAAAGCCTGATTTGAGTATCGTAATGTTTCCACAGGGTCGCTACAGTATTTAAGAAAACTGAATTGATGAAGAGGATGTCCTTTTTATTTTTCTACTCTTTATAATACCTCTAGAATGTGAACTACGTATATTTCTGATCCACTCCGGAACAGAAGGGTGGCGGTAATGCACCGTGAAGCTGGATGCTAACCGCTGTAAAACCCGAAGAAGACGAAGAAGAAGTCTTCAAAATGTGGTTTGAAAGCAAACCAGATTGATATTATGGTACCCATCAGTAGAGCAGAAGTCAAATCTTTTACAAAAGTGGTTATCAAGCAACAATGGCAAAAGCTATGGGACAGTAACGCCAAAGGAAGACATTTATACCAGATACAAAGGGAAGTAGGAACAGGAAGCACTTGGGGGAATGGTAGAAGAGAACAGAGCATGAACAGCAGGATAAAATTGGGACACTCAGGATTAAACTCATCACTGCATCTGATTGGAAAACATCCAAATGGCAATTGTGATGGTTGCCAACAACCAGAGACAATACATCATGTATTTTTTAGCTGCCCGGATTATAACAGGCAAAGAGTCATTCTGAAAACTGCACTGGAACAACTCAACGTCAAGGACATGGATTTTAAGTCAATTTACGAAAGTAAATCAAGAAATGAAGCAAACAAGCTGATCTTCAAATTCCTCAAAAGCACTGGTCTGAGGACAAGGATTTAGTATGAACATTTAATAACTCAACAGTAGGTGGCGATATATGCTCCAAGTGGAAGCGATTCGCCATTAAAGAGAAGAAGAAGAAGAAGAAGAAGAAGTCTTCGGACCGTTGATTCTGCGACACCAGTTTCCGGTGTGGTGCAGCTCGTTGCTCCCTCGCATTGGATGTAGTTTGATTTAAACTACAAACAAAAAACATTGTGCAGCTCCACTTTCCTCCATAACTGACTGAGAATCAGTTATAACACTTTCACCGAAGGAGGAGAGACAACCAAGCCGCCAAGATGCCGAGAATCATGATTAAAGGAGGCGTGTGGCGCAACACGGAGGTTTGTGTTTACATGAAGCTAACATGGAGCTAACATGATGCTAACAATGCTAACAACTCATAGTAAACCAATGGGAATGAGTTAGCACGATGGTAACTGCTCCGTTAGCACGACGCTAACAACTCATAGTAAACCAATGTGACTGAATTAGCATGAAGCTAACTGTTCACTCAACGGGAAATTAGCCCGCGTAGCTAAATATAAAGAGTTATAGATTTATAAATCAGATGTGGCAGAAGTACTCAGATCTGGTACTTGAGTAAAAGTAGAAGTACTCAGATCTTGTACTTGAGTAAAAGTAGAAGTACTCAGATATTGTTCTTGAGTAAAAGTAGAAGTACTCAGATCTGGTACTTGAGTAAAAGTAGAAGTACTCAGATCTTGTACTTGAGTAAAAGTAGAAGTACTCAGATGTTGTTCTTGAGTAAAAGTAGAAGTACCAGAGTGTAGGAATACTCTGTTACAGTAAAACTCCTGCATTCAAAATGTTCTTCAAGTAAAAGTAGAAAAGTATTCTCATCAAAATATAGTGAAAGTAGCGACAGTAAAAGTAGTGATTGTGCAGATTGGTCCATTTCAGAATAATATATATGATATGTTTCATAATGATTGATCATGAAAGTGTTCTCAAAGCTGGTAAAGGTGCAGCTAGTTTGAAGGACTTTGTATACTGCAGGGTAGCTTGTGGATTTACTCCAGGTGGAACTAAAGTCTGATTTAACACTTGGTTATATTTCACATCATTCATCCACATCTGTGAAGTAACTAAAGGTATAAATACATGTAGTGGAGGAGAAGTACACACTAGCATAACATGGAAATACTCAAGTAAAGTACAAGTACCTCAAAATTGTACTTAAGTACAGTACTTGAGTAAATGTACTTAGTTACTGTACCCCTCTGTAAAGATGTTAATATGGGCGTATGTACAACTGAGTTTAAAGATGATATTGATGAGATATTTATAGTCAGAGGGAGCTCTAAACATCAAGGCTGTGTTTGGTGAATAAAGTACTTCTAAATGGGTTGTATTTAAACATATTCTTTAAAGATGAAACGATGTAGGAGCCCAGGTAAAGAGTGTTAGACGTTGTCTCCTGAACTCTTCTTGTTGTTGATCCTTAGTTGTTCATCACCTTTCAGTCGGATTGAAGGGATTCACAGAACCAGGACCGTGGCCAGGTTCCAGGTTTAAGCTTTAATTTCTGTCTCTGTGTTTTCCTCTCCTCCCAGGATGAGATCCTCAAGGCGGCCGTGATGAAATATGGGAAAAACCAGTGGTCTCGAATCGCCTCCCTGCTGCATCGCAAGTCTGCCAAACAGTGCAAAGCTCGATGGTGAGTCTTCCTGTTACTAAGACATGAGATGCTGTCACGTCCCAGCTCGTTACAGGGAAAGGGAACTGCTGGGAAACATTCAATGTCCTCTTCCAACATGAGAGTAACATGCTAACAAAGGTACCCCAACTGTAGCTGTGAACATGACAGGATGTGTGATTACCTAGAAGAGCATCAGGACTGTTTTAGCAGGGCTCGACATTATAAATGGCCCGCTGGCCCGGAAGCACTATTTAGACCCCCCGGGCCAGCATAACGTACTTTCCACTTGCCCGCCCGGGCCACTAAAAATATTGCTTTAAACAAAAAAATGGTCCTGTGGTATTGGTATTTTGACTAGCAATTTAGTTAAATAGTTTCGTTTATTAACGATACAACAGAGCGTTTCGTGAGGCGGTTCTCGTTGTTGGGTGAAAAGCAAACAGCTGTTTGCTGCGGAGCGCGAGCAGGCTCCTGTGAGGGGGAGCGCTCGTTCACTACAGACTATCGCGCCACCTAACCATTCGCCAAAATGTTTTTAATACCAGCGGTAACCGGCCAAGCGCCGGGCAAAAAACTATCTTCAAATAAAAGAAAGTCACCGGAGGAGTTAAAGGAGAGTGACAGGGAGCATGAGAAGAAGAGGGAGAGGAAGTTTCAGCCAGCTTGATCGATGGAGTTGGCTTCGAGTGGCGCAGTGACGCGTCCTAAAACCCTTTTATAATCTATCGATTAGATTTATGATTAGAAAATGATAAAAGTAGAGTAGACGTGTGGAGATTATCCGGCTGAACAAAACGTGCATTTATCAAACGGGTTTGTTTTCCACAGACCTTATTTCCAGCTATTTAAACCCTGTGGAGAAATCCCATTGCTTTTTTGTCGAGGGAGCCAGCAGCTTACTTCCTGGTTTTAGGACGCGTCACTGCACCTCTCAATATGATGCCAATATAAACAAGGTCTTCTGTCGGCTCTGTACATCAATGCTGACAAGTAAGTGAAGAGTAGAACATATAAAGGTATTGGCTATAGGGAAATGTCCCAGCAGTTTAGGAGAATGAAGGTTCTAATCTAATCTATTACATAGCCATTACATTTCTAACTCCTAATGACAGGAAGGCAGAAAGCGTATTATACTAATAATAATACTCATAATAATAGCAGACATTTTTTAACAATGACCACAATATCATTATTTTAATAAACCAAATATGAACAATTGAGGGAAATGAGGAATAACTGATGATTCAAATGTTGTAGTAATGTAGTTCGTGCATACATTACTATTGCAACAAATGTGTTAATTTTCTTCATTATTAGTCGATTTTTTTTGGACGAATGCTCCGGGCCAGTGGTTACAATGGTGGGGCCAGTGATAATACAATTCCACCGGCCCGGAGGGCCAGTGGCCTTTTACCCTTAATGTCTACCCCTGGTAATGATTGCATGTATTACTTCATACATTTCTCTTAACAGACGGTACGTGGTTTGTCGTGCTTTGCTTTCTGTTATTTTGTTCATGTCTGTCTGCAACACGTTGCTTTTGTCGGGACCCCCTTGAAAGCCGGCCGGTGCATCTCCAGGGGTTTATCCAAATCAACGTCTATATGAAAGGACCAGAGGAGAGGAGGAGGTACCTGAAGGGCGTGGTGAGGACGGTGTTGGGGGTCTGAGATTGTGTCTTCTGAGGCGTCACTCCGCTGAAGTCGCTCTCGTGCAGCGGGGTGTTCAAGCCCCCCTTCAGAGGGGTGTCGATGTTCGTCAGAGCCATCAGGTTCTGGGCTTCCTACACACACACAGAGAGAGAGAGAGAGAGAGAGGGAGAGAGAGAGAGAGAGGGAGCGAGAGAGAGAGGGAGCGAGAGAGAGCGAGAGAGCGAGAGAGAGAGAGGGAGAGAG
>CALSBZ010040479.1:9852-20686 GCA_943591055.1 Gobionotothen gibberifrons
AATCGTATTTTAATCGTATTTTAATCGTATTTTAATCGTATTTTAATCGCGATTACGATTATGGCTTGCAACGATTACGAAAACAACGTAATCGAAATAAAACGATTATTTTTTAATTATTATTATTTATTTATTTTGGTTTTTCAGTTGAATTATACTTAAAGGTGGGGTAGGTAAGTTTGAGAAACCGGCTCGAGATACACTTTTTGTTATATTCCATGGAATGCTCTTAATATCCTGATAGAAATGCATATTCTAAGTGCTTTTAAAAAAAATTCATCTGTGGAAGCCGTAATACTGTAAAAACTACGACCAATTATTTTAGCTGGGCCGGCTAAAATAACTGGTTGGCCTACCTGTCTGTCAGCCTTCAATCTCGTGCACAAACTTATCTCGTGCCCTCATTGGTCATGTGCGCGTTCGTGTGTGTTGGAGGAGGGGCTCCGTAAGGAAGTGGCAGATTTGTTCCGGCTGTGTATTTTCTAATTCTAGCGCACTCGAGCTGGTTTCTCCAAAATGACCTACCCCACCTTTAAACTTCAGGGTAATCAACTGTTAAAAACATACTGTTCACATTTTTTTTTTCAATAAATGGATGTTTTCAAAGTCAATGAATAATCGCAATTACAATTATTGACCCAAATAATCGAGATTATGATTTTTGCCATAATCGAGCAGCCCTACCAGAGCATCAACTAGTTCCTGAACAGTGTCCTTCACATGCTGATATCCAAGAGAGGGAGTTACACAGTCACAAGATGGAGGAATAGAAAGCAGTATTCAATAGCCGCGTTCACACCGAGTACTTTTCACCCGTACTTTTCGCGTTTAGTTCCGTTAGTACCCCTAATGTTGCGTTCACACCAAAAAAATAACTAAGTGCCGGGAACTTTTCACCCCATTTTTAGCGCCTGCTGAGAGCAGGCACTTTCCTGTGGAAAAAAAGTACCCCAGTTCTGATTGGCTGGGCGATTGCAAACCACGCCCCATAAAAGTCTGAAATGTTTTGGAGAGCCGCCATTGTATTATCCTCACATTAGCATTATTAGCATTAGCCCCGCGCAGAAACGCAGAGAGACTAACTTATGACAACACAAAATAAAACATGGGAGCGGTGGAGATGAGGAGGTGTCGGCGTTCTGGCCGTTTACTCGGAAGGCTTCAGTAGAAGCTGCTGGGAGTCCCAGCAGATTCTACTGAAGCCAGTCCCCAACTCCGGGGACTTCCGGCCGGGGATTTTCGGCGGCAGTATACGCCATGAAGTTGTTTGCGGCCTGCCAGTAAACCCAAAGCAGAAGAAGAAGAAGTGACGTCCCCCAGGGACTTATTTCTGGTGTGAACGCTATCTGTATTTAGTGCCCTAGGGTATTAAGTGCCGCGGCACTAAGTGCCGGGAACTAAGTACAGCAAAGTACTCGGTGTGAACGCGGCTTATGTTTACTTCAGATTAGCTCCACGTCAGAAATGATCATGCTTGTCATATGTCTCTCTCCATAGAGGCTGAATCATCATGTTAATCACATAGCTATCATATGCCTCAAACAGTCCTGATGCTCTTCTAGGTAATCAAACATCCTGTCATGTTCACAGCTACAGTTGGGATACCTTTGTTATCATGTTACTCTCAGATTGGAAGAGCACATTCACTATTTTCCCAACACTGTTAAACCTGGTCCACTTAATAAGACCCGTGTTGCTTCACACCGAGCCACCAGGGACGAGAACTGCTCTTTCTGTCCTCCACTCGTTGTTCTGCTGAACAAAAAACTCTTGCTAAGGTCAGTACGTTTCTAATAGACTCTTGTCCCATTGCTGCGAGAACAAATGTGGGTGATATCACAGCCTGTTATTAGACGCCTGGGAGGAGTTACAAGGAAAAGAGGTCATCAATTGTGGGAATAACAACGTATGAGACTTGGTTTTCATTTTATATGTCCAGGTTTTGAGACATCTGTCTTCATAGGACCTATTTCCAATGAAGTCCAGAGGAAACTGGCGCCTGTGGATTTGAGCAAACGAAACTCAAACTATAAATCTGCTGATTGGTATCTCCCTAAATTGGTCAAATGATTGTCAGAACATATAATGACAGGTGATACCTCACGTTTGCCCACAGCTTTGAATTGCTTGTCAATTGGACTTATTTGGATTTACAAGCCTCAAATTCAAAAGTTGTTCAACACATACAATAAAGAACAGAAGCTGAATCCTCCTGCTTGAGAAGCTAAAATATGTTTAGTTTTTTTACTCAAAAAAGGTTTAAAAAAAAAAATTTCTTTCCACTTTTGAATCAACCATCGTCAATGTTTCAGTTCCCTTTCAGATTACACTACATAACAGGAGAAAAACAACAACTGTACAACATGTTGTATACCTCACTACAGAGAAATCATTAATAAGTGTGTATAGGTGCATCTGAAGAAGCTGCTTATTGTAAAAATATACCTGAGTTTCCCAACGGGGATTAATAAAAGGTCCATCTTATCTTATCTTAGTACCAGCTAGGGATGCCAGCGATTATTCGATTTTTCGAATAATCGTTACAGTCTCCATAATCGAAAATAAAAAAATGTAATTCGATTTTATTTATATATTTTTTATTATTATTTATGTTTTTCTTTTTTTCCTGGCTTAGTTTCAACCAAAAGATAGACTAATGCTAATAATAGTAATAGTATTAAGAATTGTAAATGGCCATTGGTCACACCACCAGTTTCTTTTACCCCCCCCTCTCCGTCACATGTGTGATTGATTTATTGGCGATATACAGAACAGTGAGAACAACACAACTAAAGATGAACAAAGCGGTACGTTCAAAGAAGAGTTCCTCGTGGATCTACTTCGAACTAACTTCGAGCAACTTCGAGCAAATGAAAAAATTATTTGTGTCGCTCCAAAAACAAATTTTTCTCTCCCGGGGGGAATATTAATCGATTAATATTTGCCAGGGCTGTCCGATTTTCGATTTTGATCATGGTCAGTTTCTGGCATCCCTACTACCAGCAGGTACCAACACAACCAAAGACCCCGCCTGCCTTCCTTTCTGCAAGCGTTCACTATCTAATAAGGCAGAAATACCAATGAAATCTCTTTTAAAAACCAAGGAGAAGATGTATGTAAGGTAACACGAGCCCAATGATTGAACTAACAACTGCATGAAGGTAACTGATATGCTAAGAGCGGAGAATTCGGTCACGTCATGGCCGATTACCGGTCCACTTAACTGGGTTAGTATCAGCACCGATACCAATCCAATCGGGTCAGTGCAACTCTAGCTAAGAGCTCCATGAACAAAACCCATTGAGCTCCATGCATTAGTATGAGAGAGTAAACCTCAGACAGATCTCTCTAAACGCTGGCACCATAAATGTGTCTGCACGGTTGGATTGTTGGATAATCTGTGTGAACTGACCCTTTAGTAAATGGCACAATTATACCTAATCTTCTCCGATGACCTCTCCAACTGGTTTAAACGGTAATATGAAACCCCTCGTGTTTGAAAAGAGCGGAAACGTTGTCGTCAAGAAGAAGAAGAAGAAGCGATGACATTACAGCCACTCATGTTAATGGCACTTCTCCAACATGGCGGCATATAAGAATAACAGAGGCTCTCAGGCTTCATTTAAACAATAGTGCTGCACAACTTTAAAATAAGGATGGAGCTGCTGGGCATCATTAGGTGACATTTTAAACGAAAATTCAACTGTTTCTAGAACCTTAGTGTAATGTTGTGTTGGCTTATCATCGAACTCAAGCAGTCAGACTATCAGAGCATGGGGTGAAAGAGATATCATCCAAGTCTTCATCACACGTGAGTTTCACTAAATGTAATTGGGAGGAAATAGGATACAACATTGATAAGTTACCAAAACCTTCTACCTTTCAAAGTGCTTCATATTCTACCAGTTGAAAAGTGTTTTATATCAAAGTGTATTTATAAGTGTTGTGTACAAGAAAGAAGCAAAAATCCTTTAAGTTCACAAAACGGCTTTGTTTGACTGAAATAGCGTAAAAATCACAAAGTGCCATTAAGAGTCACATTCTTAACGAAAATGTACTCATTTTCTAGTTTTACGCTGTTTATCCATAAAAGTGTATCTTTCAGTAACTTTTGGAGCGCAGATCCGACTTTTTGCTATAACTTTGACCTACTGTACTTACTGTAGTGCATTATTTCAAAGCAGTGAGATATTATCCAACAGTTTGGAGTGGTTGACTTAAAAATGTTCGCAGAATATTGCTAAACTAGGCGAGTCTTTTTTTACATTAAAGCCAGATTTGAAGATGAAGATGCTGAACGACCTGATGCTGAGTAACACTTTAAAAAGAAATGTATATTCCCCCTAGTCTAAATTGTGTACTCATTGCCATTGTTTATGATCATATTTGACTAATCTTCTGAGAATAACAGGACAAGAGACACACACATTACGGTCCGTCCACACAGCGGCTTTGGAAAAAGCTTGCCGGGGGCGTGTCTGAAACTCGACCAACAACCAATCACATGAACCTCCCGCCCCTGACACACAAGCAGTGGTTTGATTGGCTAGAGCTTGTACTGGCATATGATTTGATTGGCTGAGGCTTCCACCGAAAGCTTCAGAAGCTTCAAAAGTTGAACATTGCTCAACTTTTGAATCCTGAAAATCCTGGAAATCTTCGCTTTGCTTCCCACAATGCAGTTCGGCGAAAAGCAAGGCAAAGTGACGTCACCCCATTCAAAGTCAATGGGCAGAAGCGTTGGAAGATTTTTTTTAACGCTGCTGTGTGGACGGGCCGTTAAGGTGATGAGAGCAGGTTCACCAAACTAATTAAGAAAAATAGAAAGAAAACATTAAAATAGCTAATTGATAACTTTCATTAGATCAACAACTTCTTCAACTTTGACCTACTGAACTTTCTGTAGTCATGTAATAACAGATTATCCAATAGTTTTTGGGTGGCTTTGTTTTATTTTGAATCCAATAATGCCTCTACTGGTGATTGTTAAAACTAGGGATGGCTTTTGACAGCTGAACTGATTCCTAGGGTAAGGGGTTTTATTCATGCTCGATTCAGCCATTTCCCCTCACTCATTTTGATTGGCAAAGAGCAACATGAAAGTAGCACGCTTCTCATTTGCAGCCGTCACTGGATAAGACAGGCAGCAGATGAGCTGTAGATAATTAACATGAATCTGTAAAACCCTCAAATGAAACGTTGCTCACTGGTTAATGTGCTCTCAGACAAATATCGATTATGATTGAAAGACACATTACTCTGCAACACTAATGAATAACCCTGGATGTTTTTGGAGATAAACCAAGAAGTCACACAAATCAATCAGCTGATCACTTCACATCAATTTAAGAATCTTATAATCATATCAAATCAACATTTTAATCTACTAAACTTGATTATTCTGAATCGGGACATTCAGTATTTAAAGTTAATAGATGTAAAAGTACGCGTAGTTAAAGCTAGTTAAATGCATTCAATTATGATTTCATACATCTTGCAGCTCAGAGGAAGAGGCTGTGAACAGGTGGTTAGACGGCTTTACATTACAGGTAGCTATGTGAGCCTTTAGTCACTTGCAAACATTGAAAGGTAAACCAAAGAAATATCTTAATCATGTGACCTATTGGGTTTCTTGGCCTTATAATGTTGCCTCAGATCGCATTCATTTAAAACAAAAAAAAGGGGACAAGGCTTAAGATTTCAGTCCAAGTTGATTTAAACAAACAATGGACAAGTTTTGAGAATTATGTTCATGGTATACAGCATTTGTATGTGTATGCACAACGGAGAAAAACTGCATTATCTTCTGAGAAAAATAGTTTATAATTCTGCAGATAAGGGCTGCACAATTTGGAAAAAAACATTGTGTTTTGACTAATATTGGAATTGCGATAGGATTCACGATATTGCAAAAATAATTCTCCATATGTTAAATGTTTGAGAGAAAACGATTTGTAGGCCAGGACTTCTCTGCAGACTCACAATAGTACATTAAAAATAGCATTTAACATAAGTTAGCCTTACATAAATAGTGTAGCCCTACTCCAAATATATAAACGATGCCATACTTTTATCAGTGGGCCCTTATGTCACCTCCATTGGCAACAGATAGTCACTTAATTGTCATTTGCATTATATTCTAATGCTTTTAAAGTCGTTTCAGTACTTCCACTTGTCTTGTTGAATTGGATTGAAACTAGCCTTGCATTAACAGACCGTTCGACAATACATTTAATTAAGCGTAAGCTGTTACTGCCAACCATGAAGTACTCAAAATAGCAAGAAACCGGCAAGAAGAATCATTTTAAAAAGCGAAACCATTGTAAGAGCAACTGCGTCGGCTTCTACGGACAAAGATTACGGCAACATGTAATAAAAAACGTGAGATCTGACCAAACGGGTTTATCACCAGGTAGGTTGGCACGTACGAGGAATTTCACTTGGTGCCGTGGTGCATACATAAAAGTAAAACAAAAATGTAAAACACAGATAGAAAACTATTTTAAGAAAACTATAATAACTTTAAACAACATGGTCAAACTAAGCAGGCCACGGTGCGTTGGAAACAGGTGGGTTTTCTTTATTTCCCTCCCCGAAAACTCAACTCATTATCTACAAAAAATGTTGTTTACTTCATCACAAAAGGCTGCAGATGAGCTGTGCAAACGAGGTGGGCTTTCTCTCATTGACCTCTGACCCCTCTCTGGACCATGAGGGTCGGCCCTTCTGAGTCCTTTCGAATGAGAAACTCCCCCCCCCCGCGCCAACAACAGAGAGTCTGACAGGGGTGAGCAAAGAGCAAAGAGCTTAATTTAGCTGGGCGGGGGGGTGGGGTGGAGTGCAAAAAGGAGGAAGTTGGATCCTGGAGAAAGGGGAGACTGAGATGTACGGACGCTGAGGGGTCTCCATGTCTCCAGAGAACCTGTTCACCTCTCTGCTGGACGTGAAGTCGCCTTGAAGCAGCGCCGTAGAGGAGGGCTCTCTCTCTCTCTCTCTCTCAATTCAATATGCTCTATTGGCATGAATGTCAGGTGAACAATATTGCCAAAGCGTCAAGGATAATACAATTCAATAGTGAAGGATAAGGGAAGAACAAAATAAAAATCATTAAGCAATGTAAAGTAGTATCAAATGTAAACTTTCACCTCTCTCTCTCTCTCTCTCTCTCTCTCTCTCTCTCTCTCTCTCTCTCTCGCAATACTTTGAGTTGTTTTGAGTCAATGGTCCAAAAACCAGTGTTAACCCGTGTAGGGCTTTGTAAGAGGAACTGTTACAAACTATGGAAGCCTGTAAGGACTCATTGGAGGAGGACCACTTCAGTATATAAATATTCTCATGCCACAATCAGCTCTGCACGCCAGCTGAATATGAAACGCAACAAATACATATTTTTAGGGAGCAAATCAATCACAAACCTTCGATAAAAACCCTCTATTTTCCTGCTGCTACCTGTGAGAAATCACAACGATGTGTGTGTGCAAACATGTACAACTCAACAAAAGGACTAGATTTCAAGGATTACTTCATTCAATTATCATTCTCATCTCATGCCACAATCAGCACAAGAAAAGGTTGAAATAACTATTTTAGCAGCGAGTACTGAGTTCGATAAAAAGCCTCGGTTGTCATGCTGCAACCCGTGTTTGGGTACAACTCAACAAAAGGGACTAGTTTTCAAGATTTACTTTGAGTTGTCTTGAGTCAATGGTCTGACAACCAATGAAAGGCCTTTGTTAGTAGAGCTTTTGCAAACTACGGAAGCCTGTAAGGCAACATTCGAGAAGGACCACTTACAGAAAGAACCATTGTAATGCCACAATCAGCTCTGCAAGCTAAAGGTGCATATACTTGCAAGAAAAAGAAAGGTGGAATAAAATCTTTTCAGGGAGCAGCAAACAACAAACCGTGATAAAAAAAAGAAGTTTAGTCAGTACTTCTACTTTTACCAAAGTATTTTTAAACACGAGTATCTGTACTTCTACTTGAGTAAAGGATGTGTGTACTTTGGCCATCTCTGTGTAAAGTAACCTCGAAGCAGCGCGGAAGAGGGGGGGGGGGGCTGACATGGTACTCCCAGCTATGCCAGCTGAGTCACTGAAATTAAGACCAATTTAGAAAGGTGTCTGGTGAACAGGCCCCCCCCCCACCACCTTCTTCAGAACTGTTACAGGATGTGTATTTTGTAAATTGTGTATTTTTGGTCATCTTTAAACTTGTTTGTCTGCTTGCTACCTAGGTAACATTAAGCTGTCTTTGGCTCTTGTCTGCTGTAACATCATAAACGTTCCCTCTGTGGGACTAATAAAGGTATTCTGATTCTGCCTCTGCCCTGCATCCACCCCCGCAGATTTTTCTCCCACCAACATCTCCTCAACTCACCGCTAACCCCCACCTCAACACCCCCACAATGCACTGCTTCTATCGCCAGCCCACCTCTTTTTTAAAGAGAGTTTGTGTTGGTATTGCACACAAGAGTTCAGACAGAAACTCGAGTTGCAAAAGCATCACTGCCCATCTTTGCATCAGGTGGATAACAACAGTCTGTACATGGTGAGCTTTTACAAACTACGGAAGCCTGTAAGGCAACATTTGAGAAGGACCACTTGAACAAATAACCATTTTAATGCCACAATCAGCTCTGCAAGCAAAGGTGAACATCTGCATGTAATACTCAACAAATCAACTACTTTTAAAGAAATAATGTAAGTTGTCTTGAGTATGGTGAGCTTTTACAAACTACGGAAGCCTGTAAGGATTCATGCAGGTCTGATTTTAGGTGAACCACTTCAGAAAATAACAATGTTCTTTCCCTAATCAGCTCTGCAGGTGAATATCATGTGCAAGAAATACAAAAAGGTGGAATAAAATCCTTTCAGGTGTCAGGTGGATAACCACAGTCTGACATCATGGTTTCATGACCTCACAGCGTACGGAGCAAGTGATTGATCTATTTGCACAGAGGGATGTTGAGCCGCTGCCTGGCACAACCTGAGGAAAATCACAACTATGTGCGTGTAAACATGTTAAACTCAACAAAGGGACTAGATTACCAGAAAATACCCTGAGCTGTCTTGAGTGTACGGTCTGACAATCAGTGTAAACCTGCAGAGGGCTTTGTTAGGTGAGCTGATAGAAACTACGGAAGCCTGTAAGCAATCATTGGAGGTTCATCACTTCAGAAAATAAGCTTTTCAATCAGCTCTGCAGGCAAGGTGCAGGCTTTTCAGGGAGCAAATCAACTACAAACGTGGATAAAAACCCTATTTTTTTAAGGCTGAAATCACAACTATGTAAACGTGTGCAAATCAACAAAAGGACTAGTTTTCAAGGATTACTTTGAGTTGTCTTGAGTCAATGGTCCAAAAATATGTGTTAACCTGTGCAGAGCTATCTGTTACAAGCCTGTAAGGAATCATTGGAGGAGGACCACTTCAGTAAATAAACATTTTCATGCCACAATCAGCTCTACAAGACAGCTGAATATTATATGCAAGAACACTTTTTATTTTGAGGAACCAAATCAACCACAAACCTGGAGAAAAAAACGTCTATTTTCATGCTGCAACCTGTGAGAAATCACAACTATGTGTGTGTAAACAGGTCAAACTCAACAAAAGGACTATTTCAAGAATGACTTAATTAAATGACCATTCTCATGCCACAATCAGCTCCAAAACGATTTTTTTTTTTAGAGAGTAATCATCCACTGAAAAGCCTCAGTTGTCATGCTGCTAGCCGTGTTTGGGTACAACTCAACACAAGGGACTCGTTTCCAAGAAATACTTTGAGTTGTCTTGAGTCAATGGTCTGACGATCAGTGGAAGGCTTTGTTAGGTGAGCTTTTACAAACTATGGAAGCCTGTAAGGACTCATATAGGTCTGATTTGTGGTGAACCACATCAGGAAATAACAATTTTCTTTCCCCTATCAGCTCTGCAGGTGAATATCAAGTGCAAGAAATAATAAAAGGTGGAATAAAATCTTTCCAGGGAGCAAATCAACAGCAACCCTTGATGAAAAGCCTCTATTTTCTTGATGCAACCTGTGAGAAATCACAACTGTGTGTGTGTAGACTCAACGGAAAGACTACTTTTAAATAAATCCCCTAACCCCCAACCTGTATAGGGTTTTGTAAGGTGAGCTTTTACAAACTATGGAAGCCTGTAAGGAATCACGTAGGTCTGCTTTGTGGACCACTTCAGTAAATAAATAACCATTTCAATGCCACAATCAGCTCTGCAAGCCAGGTGAATATAACGTGTAAGAAATCAAAAAGGAGGAATACAGTCTCTCCATGGAGCAGACCTCGATAGAAAGCCCGTATTTCCAGATGTAAGCGTCCTGCAGCCTGCCTCACATCTCTAAGTCTCTGCGTAGTAACCCCGTTTACAGCCGTGTTATATCTGATCTACAACCGGAGTACACTGCACGGTTCCTCTGCGATCCGGAACAAGCAGGCGACATGAAAATAAATCATGTTAAGATGTGATAAAACAACTGCCTTGTGTGAGAGTCGCATTTCTGAGTCACCCTACACCGAACCCCTTGTTTTTCTCCAGACATTGTCACCGCTGTTGCTCCGTAGAGATGCGCACGGCATTTCTTCGTCTTTTCACCACCTAACAATAACAATAAAAGCCTCTCTCCATGTCTTACCGTGTCCATACTCCCCAGCACGGCGGTGGCCAGGGTTTGTACCGGAGGAGGCTGCTCTCCACTGGCTCCCTCCGACGCCATCTTCGTACTGTAGCGGTCTGCTGGAGCGAGGGCGCATCCGGCACTCATTAACTATTGCGCTGCTGTGCGCAAATCACTCCAAAACAAGGCCATTGGG
>CALSBZ010040484.1:0-11297 GCA_943591055.1 Gobionotothen gibberifrons
AAAAAAAACGTAGGGATCTTACAATTTCAGAGGCGTTTTTGTAGAAATACTACGTCCTACGTTGTGGACCAACGTAGTTATTACACATTTTTTTTGTGAGACTGGGTTGGCCAGACAGGCAAACAATTGCATTAAGCCATTAGAAATCGACGATCGGGCTCGATATATGGTTAAATATAGCAGTAGGCTATCGATTTTCATAGATGAGAGTAACATCTACGTCACTTTATGGCCCCGCCCACTTTTGGGGGAAACAACTGCTGTCATTTGAATGGCGATCGAGCCTGAAGCCACAGAGATCTTCTGTTACTGTCCTTTCTTCTTAGAGGAAGTACAGAAACACGTAACTCTGGATTTGTTTTAATGTTTGAGGTGCAATAAACGACACAGCAGGTTTTTGGCATCATAAAACAATTATTTTGGCGAAATGACAGCCCCGCCTGCTGCTTTTAATTTAACCAGCCCGATCGTCATTTTCCAATGATTACATGTAATAGTTTGCCTGTCTGGCCATTGTAATCGGGCTCTTTGAAGATCCAAAAATCTCCGGTTTTCTTACATTTCTGATCGGATTGGCAAAACCTTCAGAATTTGTATTAACCGCCGTTCAACTGACAGCTTTGTTTCCCCCCGGAAGTGACACATTTGTTACTCTCATCTATATGGGACGCCCTGCCCGTTGAACACTGACGTCCAAGGGGTACCCTGTGCGTAATAGCGTGATGGGGAGGGGCCCTGACGTACATCCATGTAAATAGTTCATTACCCAGCATGCATCATCTCAACTTCACATAAGAGAAAAAAATGCCTATAAGCCTATCATTTTTGCCTAACTGTCACCGAGGCCTATCACAGAGTATGAAAATTACAATGTTGTCATTTTTTATAAACTAAAGAGCATAATGTGTTGCAATGACGTCTCGCACCATACGCTTCAGCTGAGAACGGAATGCGCTCGTTGATTTGATGCAGCGGGGAGCGTTCTCATGGCGTCTATTATCAACGCTATGGGAGGTCTATGAAGGTATATGGGATGCCCTGACCGTTGAACACTGACGCCCAAGGGGTACCCTGTGCGTAATATAGTGACGGGGAGGGGCCCTGACCGTTCGTCAACATGTTGACGGGTTGGGAGTGAGAACGTGTTGCCTGTCTTCACCTCGCAGAGACAAGCTTCTTTCATTTAACCCTTCACATTCAAACAGAAACTGAATAGGCAGGCATTCAAAGGATTTATTTCTTTGTAAATGTTATTTTAAATACAATTTAATCAAGTTATTTTTGGTAAAACTAATGACAAATATTACTAAAAACATATTTAAAAAATATATATAAAGAAAAATATAATTTGTTTTAATGTTTTTAAACATTATTTTGTAGAATATATTAGGCCCCCCATTATGTTGTTTTAATAATCGTTGCAAGCCAAAATCGTCATTGTGATTAAAATACGATTAATTGAGCAGCCCTAGCTCAAAGTGCACCAGATTGATGCATTTAACTTCAACATTTTAAAAAAATCTTCCTGGGGGTGCATGCCCCCGGACCCCCCTAGAGGTCCACCACCAAATAAAGCAGGTTAAAATAATTAAATTGCATACATGTTATTTTAGTAAACACTGAAAACGGGTCCCACAGACCCAAACAGCACACAAATGTTAAAGGTAGCATATAATAATGTTAAAATGTGCTAAATATATACACTGCAAAAAAAACAAAAAAGAGGAGTAAAAGTAGCTCACGACTTGTTTTATTTTTTGAAAGTAGCTCTCATCCTAAAAAAGATTGGAGACCCCTGTTATAGAACGATACATTTGACAACTTTAAGCTTGGCCTTCCATTTTATTGGAGCGATGAGGAACAGCCCACCGGTTCAAAGTGGGGAATGACAGAAACAGTTTGAGAACCACTGCCATAACTAAAGCAAGAAACCCAAATAACACTATTCAAAAAGTCTCTGTTAGGAATGTCACAAGGCTCAGGACCCAAACGCACAACACCAGAAACAGGTCAGATTAACAAGGTCTTTTAATTAAGGTCAAAACACAAAACGCTCACTAGGAGGATCAAAACTCTAAACAAAAACATCTTCATGGACTATCAAAAATATACTTAACAGGATCAAGGAATGACTGGCAGGCATGACGAGACAAGACAAACTGGCACAGGACAAAGGGAGACGCAGACTATATATACACACTAGGTAAGGGGACACAGGTGGCAACAATTAAGGGAGGGGCTGATAATCACACTGGAGGGAAAAACACACAAGGGCAGGAATGCTCTGAAACGAGAGGGAAAGGTTACTACAAAATAAAACAGGAAATCACAAGACAAAGTAAAAGACAAAAGGACTGAACTAAATAAATTAACTTAACACAAATGTCTAGACACCACAGTCTCCTTTCACTGCAGCCACATACATCATCTCTAGCAGAGATATTTACCTAATAAAATGACAAGAAAATATAACAAATTATTATATTTCTGGTAAAAAACATTGTGGAGCGTTTTCATACACACTTCTTCGTTAAACTCTAGATCCACTCGGGCTTCCCCTTTTCAAAAGCACCGTTGCTTGTAAGTGAGAGGATGCTGGCGCTGACTGTTCGTCGCTTCTCTGTCCGAAAATCTTGTCTTTCTTTGTGTTAATCTAAGAGTTTCTGACCACTTTCTACTGCTATAGTTTTCTAACTATTCTGTGGCTTTTGTGTTCTGATCTGGACATATTTGTTACACCTAGGGATGGGTATTGTTTGAAATGTATCGATTCCAATTCCGATTCCAGTTCTGCTTATCGATTCCGGTTCTTATCGATTCCCCGTTTCGATTCCAAAATTGAAAAAGAAAGAGGTCAAACGTTTAGATAATAAAAATATCTTTATTCTTTTAAGCTTTAACTGAAATTGTTACAAATAAAAAATATACATGCAATACAAATGTATTGCACAATAGCTGTGCTTTATTTTAACTGAGCTATGCCTGTGGCAAGCTATTAACAGGCATTACACTGTGCCTTGTCTTTTTCTTTTTTAGTGTAGTGGCGCCTCACTTCAGAGCGTTTACCGCGACCCACCTTTGGTGTTATGAAGTGACTGAGCTCGTGAACTGTCAACGGGAGGGCGGGGGGAGCCTCGCTGCGGGACAACTGTGGACCTCTGTCGCCTGGCAGCGCAACTTACATGATGCCATTTAAAAAAATGAAGGGCGGTGCCGGCCGTCAGCGTACCGAGCCGGCCACCAACGGCCCGCTGACGACCGGCCGTTCTGTGATTCTCCACATCCGCCCTGTATTCCACCGGGTCACCGCGGCGCCGCGTGCAGATGGACCCGCTGGAATACAGGGTCTACCGTGTTTAGGAACCGTTAAGCAGAACCAAAATTGTGTATTTTGTACGGGTACCTGGTACCCGGCATTTTCTTATCGGTTCTCATCTGGAACCGAGTTTCGGTTCCCAACCCTAGTTACACCCGATTGCCACTTTTGACGGACGCTTTGGTTTTCTACCCTGCTACACCTGCCATTGTAGCCCACCTGCTAACGCGGCTCCATCCATCATATAACCAGTCCCATTCTTCGTCCTGCCCCTCCCCGTGGGCCCTGACTCTGGTTCTTTAAACCTCCCGCTCCTGCCGCGGTCCCCACATCTGCTGCAAAGGACAGCCCGCAACTGACCTCTCATCCTGTCTGACGGCTGCCAACAGCTCCACTTTCAGCGCCGCTGGTCTACAACCATAGCCAGCGCTGTGCTAACGCTAGCATCTTATGTTGATACTCTGTCTCCCAACTTTTTATTTTGAATAACTTTTCTGCGCTTCCTCTAAGCTTGTCTGTCATCAAATGCCTCGGGCTTCTACGCAGACCTCAAATCCCACAACCTGCTCCCTTGACCCTCTACCTGCCTCCCCGTCCTCTGCCCCTATCTTGCTAACCTTTTCAACTCCTCAAATACCTATCCTCAAAAAACCAGGTCTTGATCCCTCCTCCCTCACTAATTACCGCCCCATTTCCAACCTACCATTCCTCTCAAACACTCTTGAACGCATTGTAGCCAAACAAATTCACTGCCATCTCCAAACCAACCAGCTTTACGAACCCCTTCAGTCTGGATTTCGTCCTCACCACACTACAGAAACTGCACTCGTCAAAGTCCTCAATGACCTCCTCACCTCTGCTGACACTGGTTCCCTCAATATTATTATCCTCCTCGACCTGAGTGCAGCCTTCAGGGACATTGGTATTGAAGGTATTGCACTCAGATGTCTCCAGTCCTACCTCACTGAACGATCCCACTTCATCTCCCTCTCCAACCACTCCTCTGCCACAGCCTCAGTCACCCAAGGCGTTCCTCAAGGATCAGTACTTGGCCCCCTCCTCTTCATCATCTACATCCTCCCCCTCGGTCAGATACTCCGCCACTTCAACCTGGACTTCCACTGCTATGCTGATGACGCTCAAATCTACCTCAGCACCAAATCCCTCCATAACCCACCCCTCACCCACATCGATTCCTGTCTGACAGCTATTAAAACTTGGATGCAACACAACCTCCTCAAACTGAACAGCAACAAAACAGAACTCCTCCTAATCGGCTCCAAATCCATGCTCAGCAAGGTCACTAAAATAACACTCACCATCGATGGCACCATTGTTTCCCCCTCCAATCAGGCACGCAACCTTGGCGTAATCTTTGACCCCACACTCTCCCTCGAACCTCACATCCGCCAAACAGTCAAAACCTAATTTTTCCACCTCCGCAATATTGCAAAAATCCTACCCTCTCTCACCCGCCCCACAGCCGAACGACTAATCCATGCCTTAATTTCCTCCCGCCTTGACTACTGCAACTCACTTCTTTACGGCATCAGCACTACATACAACAGACTCCAACGGGTTCACAATGCAGCTGCACGTCTCCTTAGGCATACCAAATCATGGCATCACATCACCCCAGTCCTCAAAGACCTCCACTGGCTTCCTGTCTCCCATCGCATCAACTACAAAATTCTGGTCCTCACCTACAAAGCACTCCACCATCTGGCCCCCCCTTATCTCACAAACCTTCTCACTCCTTATCAACCCCCACGGTCCCTCAGATCCACCGCAGCCGGACTCCTATCCATTCCCACATCCACACTCTGCAGCTTTGGGGACAGAGCCTTCTCAGTGGCAGCTCCTAGGCTCTGGAATTCCCTCCCCCAAGATCTTCGTGACTCTTAGTCCCTCACAGTCTTTCAGTCCCGCCTCAAAACACATCTTTTCAACTCTGTCTACCCATAAGCCCCCCCCCCCTCTCAATCAACTTCCTCATGACTGCCTTTTTTTGTTTCTTTTATTTTACTATACTTACTTGTTTGCCTGTCCTTGTTTGTCTACCCTCCCTCACACTGTAAAGCGTCTTTGAGTTGTGAAAAGCGCTATATAAATAAAATGCATTATTATTATTATTATTATTGTAAGTGTCCGGCAGTGCGTTGGTGTCTCGCTGCTGCCTTGGTTAGACAACTAAAGTTTCAAACCCTATCTCGCTCCAAACAGTGGATCAGTTGTGAAAAATGATTGGATAAAAGCTCCTACATTAACAACCATTACTGGACGCAGCACAACCGAGCGCAACACAGAGAAAAGCTATAACATGAAGAGAATAGACTATAGAGAGGCGAAGCCCCTCCCCTTCCGGTTGAGTCTCTCACAACAACACACGTCACCAAGATGGCCGTCACTACTGTCTTGTCAAAAAAGTGATTAGCCGCGTTCACACCGGAGTACTTTTCCCCGTACTTTTCCCCTTTAGTTCCGTTAGTACCCCTTATGTTGCGTTCACACCAAAAAGAGTACTTAGTGTCGGGAACTTTTACCCCCATTTTTAGTGCCTGCTAGAGAGGTGGTACTATCTATATAAAAAGTACCCCAGTTCTGATTGGCTGGGCGAATTGCAAACCACGGCCCGTAAAACTCTGAAAAGTTTTGTGAAGCCGCCATTGTATTTGTGGCATTAGCATTACTAGCATTAGCATTAGCCCCGCGCAGAAACGGAGAGAGAAAAACTTATGGGAACACAACTAAAAACATGGGAGCGGTGGAGTGATGAGGAGGTGTCGGCGTTCTGCAGCAGCTTCTACTGAAACCAGTCCCCAACTCCGAGGACTTCCGGCCGGGAATTCGGGCGGCAGTATACGCCGTGAAGTTGTTTGCAGCCTGCCAGTAAACCCAAAGCAGAAGAAGACGAAGTGACGTCAGCGGCTCATTTGCGTAATCTTCTCTCAGGGAAAAGTACTCCGGTGTGAACGCGATTGGTACTTAGTGCCCTGGGGTAATAAGTGCCGGGGCACTAAGTACTGCAAAGTACGCGGTGTGAACGCGGCTATTGACTACCCTCACTATCAATACAATGAAACACGTCCAGAAGAATGTCATGCAAAGCTGCCTGCCTGCCTTCCTTTGATTCTCTCTGAACTGCCTGATCATTTTAATGTTTAATGTCAACCATTTGTGCAGATAGCATGAAGTAGAACAGATCGCCGATGCCGATTAACACACGCAGTAGCATATTTGTCTCAAAAACCGTGGGATGTTGGTTATTTTCTCCATCTAGGACAGGGGTCTGCAACCTTTTTGACCAAAAGAGCCATTTTGCTCATTTTTCCAACAAAATAATTTCTCTGGAGCCGCAAAACATATTTCATAGCTTGATAGCTTATAAAGTTGTATTTATTGTTATATCAGACAAAAACTACAGTATCTGATGTTTTTATTACATTATGTAAAACTGTTAACCTCTAATAAGAAACAAAGAACTCCTATAAGGAGAATTAAAAAATAATACACAGGCCTACTTCAAAATAAATTAAACACAGCACTTGGGGAGTCCTCTGCACATTTGAAGGAAAAAATATATAATTAAAATGGGCCCACTTTGAAATAAATAAAACATATAGCTGCTCCCTAAAAAGAGTTAAAGGTAGGGTAGGTAAGAATGGAGAAACCAGCTCCAGTGCGCTAGAATTTGAAAATACACAACCGGAAGAAATCTGCCCCTTCCTTCAGACTTCCTTACAGAGCCCCTCCTCCAACACACACGAACGTGCAACATGACCAATGAGGGCACGAGATACATTTGTGCACAGATGGAAGGCTGACAGGCAGGTAGGCCATCCAGTTACTTTAGCCGGGCCGGCTCAGATGATTGGTCGTGCTTTTTACAGTACTACGGCTTCCAGAGATACATTTTGTATGTATTTATTGTCAAAGCATTTAATATATTCATTGCTATCGGGACGTTAAGAGCATTCCATGGAATATAACAAAAAGCGTTTTCTGAAATAAATGACATACCCCATTGAATTATGACTGAAGATCGTCAGCTGTCTTCCTCTCCCGTGTTGTTCCTCGATACGTAAAGGCTGCAGCACCTTTGACCACTTCTCTCTACATATCAAACATACCGGTAAACCAGCATCTTTTGCTGTGAAAGCATATAACGCTATCCACGCTGAATTAAATCCTGTGTTCCTCTGGTACTTTTCTTTGATTTATCCGTAGTTCGCTCATCGAGCCGGGGGTCGGGTTATTCGCCTGCAAGAAAAGGTGCTAGCGTGGGACCGTAGCAGGATGTGACGCATATTTTAGTTGACTTAATTAAAACCGTTTTGTTTTTTATTTATGTGTCACAGTATCACCTCAAAATACAAGATACGTAACATTTTCAACCGTGCAAGAAAATATAAATAGTCCTACAAATACTTTTATTTTATTTCCTTCTTATTTTTGTCTAAACTCAAGGGAGCCAGAGCGGGTTGCCGACCCCTGATCTAGGATAACACCAAAAGCCTCCCAGACGTTGGATTTCGCTCTTGAGGAAGTGTTATTGAAAATGCTGTATTCTCCGCTAGAGAGCTTCACCTCAGCCATTTCGAATGTGGCGCGCTCGGCAGCAGACTGATGCGCTGCAGAGGTTATGATTATGCACGGTCCCGCGGGGGAGAGGTCTGAGGATTTAAACATTCAACTAAATTATTATCATTTGAATATATTTATTATGCAACACCCGCGACCCGACCCGCATCATCTTTTTTTTACTCAGAACCGAACCCGGAAAAAAGCGTTTAAAAAAATACCACCCGCGAATCAGCTTTTTTGCGGGTCACCCGTACCCGACCCGATGCAGGAGTCTGCTGCAGCGTCCTCTCTTTGTCTTAACTGGAAAATGTGCCATTAGGTCCTTGCGTACATCCAGTGGAGGATGTGATCTCTTGGATGGGGCCCCTTTTGGTGGACTGCCATCACCTGAGGATGGTCTCTTCTGAGCATTCAATGGGCTCCTTGATGTCACTGTCGGTGCTGGGCTCCTGTTGCCTGAAGATGGTCGTCCTCTCTTGGGTGTTTTCAGAGGAGTTGCGTTCACCTGATTAGAACAGAATCAATTTAGATACATGTCAAAAATACATTAGGATGCAAGTCAAACATATTAGAGTGAAATATTAAAAAATATTACAAACGGCAAATTGTAGAAATGCATTCTTACCAGGATACCAAACTGTCTCCTGGTCAGGATCTCCTGCTTTGGCATCTTTAGAGCATTGCAGTCCTGCTTGTTAGAAGTTGACGGTATTAAACTGTGTACAGCCCTGGAGGTTTAGGCGATAGGAAACAAATTGGTGTATACAAATGTAAAACATGTAATTACTAAATGGGTGAAAATCGCTTGTATCCATAATGGGCAGCATTAATATATACCCACATGACAGCTCATTGTTACTTTGTAATTCTACTCCACTACAATTCAGAGGTTAACCTGGTATTTTTACTCCACTACATTTATTTTATTTACTTTGCAGATTCTGATTAATGTTGTGAAATTTAAACAACCCTTAAATCAGACTTTAGTTACACCTGAGTAAAATTCAGGGAAAGGTGATTGTCAAGTGCCAACAATCAGGAGAGATATTTGATAGTTGGTGCTTGAGAAGACTAAACATTTATCTGCAGATCCCTATAAAGTATATTGATTACTCGTTATTCTCTACTAATAGTTCAATACAAACTGTATATAATTGCTATTTTGCACATCCCTTTCAAGATTTCTAAGGTTTATTGACATATCATATACACAACTACGGTGTAGTTATGCAATGAATGAAAAACTTGGGTCACAGGTTCCTCAACAGTGCATTACAAGACATATATCAATATGTGTGTATACCTCCACCATTAAACTTTCAAATTCTGCACATTTCTTATACTATCTACATACATAAGAGTATAATTAATGTGTATAATATCAGTTAAAATAAGTGCTTTAACATAGTTAACATTGCAGGAAAGCAATATATTAGACGTTAAGTACTTTGTCAGGCTTAATATTTATCTGTAGATAGATACCCCCAAAGCTTTTTTCTTATTTGAAAGAAGACCTTAACCTAAAGTATTCTTTAATGTGTTAATAAAGGTTAATTAGTTTGTCTGTTTTGCACATCCTCCTATTAATATCTTTGTACATCCAGCACTAAACTGTTTTATTGTAGAGATCACTTACAGTATCTTCTTGATTTTTTATATTCTATATTTCTATCATTGACCTTCTACTTTCCCCCTATGAAAGTATGTACTCTAATATTTTTTTCATCAAATATAATACATAAAAACAATAATTCAATAACGTGCTTTAACCACTAGGCGGTGCACACAAGGTACACACAGCCATAATAACTGTATAACTGTATGTATTATTAGTAGGGCCGGGACTCGATTAAAAAAATTAATCTAATTAATTAGAGGCTTTGTAATTAATTAATCGAAATTAATCGCATTTTTAATCGCATATAAATATTTGACCTGAGAACAGTGAGAAGCAATTTTTTTCACATGAATTTTAGTATACCATTGAATAATGACTGAATACATAAGCTTAAGCAACAACACATTGTTTATTTTTTTTCAAGGTGGTACTTAACCAAGACCAACAGAAAAGTGCAATTTTTGCCATAAAGTGTAGCAATAGCATATTTAGGAATATAGTACATTTCAGAGATTCAGGTAGCCTATAGGTAGGTAGACCTTCTGTAAACTATAACACTTTGTTTTTAAGTAAAACACAATACTTTCAAGTACATTCAGAACATTGGAAACCCTGACTGTTGCTTCAGAGGCCATAACAGACTTTGTTGATTTACCAACAGTTTTTTGCAGCCCCTTATCTTCTACCACTCCAAGTGGTCTACAGTCGAGTGCAATCCAGTGAGCCAGGGAGTTGGTTATTTGTTCAGACGTGGACTTAGTTATCCTGGCCCTGAAACCAGTCATCTGATTGAGTGTGGGTCCTCCTTGTACTCGGAGTCGGGCTAACGTACACGCTAGCTGCTATATGTTTAGCATTGAGGTGATACTTGAGGCTTGATGTGCTGCGGTGATATGCGAATTCCTTTTTGCATAATTTGCACACCACCGTGCTCTTATCGACGCTTCCATCCGTCCGTCTTTTAAAACAAAATGTCCCATCCACGGGGCCAACCAAAACTGCGGTCAACTCAGCCGTCTCTCGCATTTGCTTGGTCAAATGAGCAGTGCTTCATTTTTCAGTGCGCGATTAATAGCGTCTTTATGGTAACCGCCGAGAAGCGGCGCTGACGGTAGTACAAGAGCTTATGCCATATTTGATAAATCAATCAATGATATTTGATGAGGGATAAAATGAATTGTTGCCATAGGTTCTCAGTGAAAGTGGTACTGTTGGACAGAGTACTACTTGGACTAATACCACAAGTACAATCAAGTACTTTTATCGTGTACTTTTTTAGTAATACCCTGTCAAACTCCCCTCCAGAGTACAATAATGTATTTTTCTGCCATCTTTGATGAGAGATAAAATGAATTCTTGCCATAAGTTCTCAGTGAAAGTGGTACTGCTGGACAGAGTACTACTTGGACTAATACCACAAGTACAATCAAGTACTTTTATCGTGTACTTTTTTAGTAATACCCTGTCAAAGTCCCCTCCAGAGTACAATAATGCATGTTTTCTGCCATCTTTGATGAGAGATAAAATGAATTGTTGCCATAAGTTCTCAGTGAAAGTAGTACTGTTGGACAGAGTACTACTTGGACTAATACCACACGTACAATCAAGTACTTTTATCGTGTACTTTTTTAGTAATACCCTCTCAAACTCCCCTCCAGAGTACAACAACTCCCCTCAAGAGTACAATAATGTATTTTTTCTGCCATCTTTGATGAGAGATGAAATGATTATTTGCCTTGAGTTCTCAGTGAAAGTGGTACTGTTGGACAGAGTACTACT
>CALSBZ010040486.1:0-23527 GCA_943591055.1 Gobionotothen gibberifrons
TTAAAGTACCCACATTTTGAAACTTTAGTAGAGACTCACTGATCTCCAAAACTTTCTCTTCTGGACTCGAGAATAACGGACATATCAACAGTTGGTGACCCTGATGTGATCTTAACGACGGAAGAGAGATAACCAACCGGCTGTTTTCTCAACGAGCTCGTCGCCATTCTACACACATTGAGCTCAAAAAAACAAATCGGTAAGGAGATACCAGTTATTGTCAGAATTCTTCACTAGTTAAACTAGGCCATTTTAGATTTGTGTGTCTGATGGCGGCCGGCGGATCCTGAAAACAGCTGTGCATTTAATGTTAAAAAACCTAAATTTATAGAAATAATCACACTAGAACCACGAGGCGTTGTGTTGTCACAGGCACGGTGAGTTTAATTTGACTTTTTGTACTTTCAAATAACCCTGCATGTTATTAATTTGTGTGTGTGTTGTATATTATTTTTTTATATTGATAAGTGTATGCACGGTTTAAGGTTGGTCATACCAGCACTCATAACTTCGATGAAGTGTCTCTTATATTACGTTTTTAGTTTGTAAGAGCTATAACGTAAATGATTTGAGGTCAACTAAACAGTTTAAGGTCGTTTGGACGAGGAGACATAGAGAAGCAGTCGTAGTCTGAGGGAAGTGAGTGTTTATCAAATCAACAGTTAAGTCTGTTTAAAAAAGTCCTTTTAGTGAAAAAAGGCCTGAATAAAGTTAAGGCTTTAAATTCAGTGTTTATTCTGTTCTATTTGCAACCAGATATTGCGCATGGTTTACGACGAGTAATGCGACGTAAGTGCGTTTGATTAGAAGATATTCTGCTGATTGTGTATGATTTGCGACTTAATTTGTCCCATGATGGCGTGTTTTAATATGAACAGATAAAACATAGTGACCTTAAGTCAAATATTACGTGACTAGATAGGAGATCTAGACGTAAATGGTTTTAAGGCCCATTTTTCTTACACACTAGCCAGAGAGACACGTGGTCTTTTCAAATCCCTTTGTTCTTCAGGTTAGAGGTTGAAAAACTCAGCTGACATCTTGTTTAGAGCACAGGGAGGAGAACAAAGACCCTCCAAGTCGCCATTTGATGGAATGCTAATTGAGGTATTCTTTTTAGGGCAGATCACATAAGATCACCAGAGAGGGGTCACACCGGCGTTTCCAGCGGATGATCAACCGGCACCAACGAAAGCCCATAGAAAAGCTGTAATTGACTATGAGAACGGAGAATACCTGCGAGAGCAACAAGCATGGATCAAAGCCGGAGAACCCTCTTGGTATTGTCGAACAAAGATTGCTAAGGATAAAGCGGAGATAAGGAAAACACAAGTTACAGCCCTGATGCTCCATTTAAAGTATTCTGTTAGTGGGATGGCAAACATGCATGTCGGACAAAAAGCAAGTTCGCCAGTGAAGGAAGACGCAACGGAAAAAACAGAAGAAGCTCCAGTGATCCAAACTCCAAAGCTCTATCCAAACCTGCCTGAAAAACCTCCTCCTTACATGACAAAAGCAGACCTTGTCTCTCAAACCTCAATACAAGCCCCAACTTTTAATGTTTCAGGAGGAATATTGAATTTAGACGACGTCCCCACAGAAAGAAGTCTCAAAGAATTGGAGTATGAAATAAAAATGCTACACAGTAAATCTGACCAGATGCAGGACAGTTTCGACTACAACATACAACAAATGAGAGACATGGCTAGAGAGCAAAACACATTACGAACACCTATGTCATTCCGTTCCCACATGGAACCTCCCGGTGCTGAGGCATTATCATACGACAAGCCGAGATTCCCTCAGCTTCAGCCAGACACGCCATTCTCTTTGCAACAAAAAAAAGGAGAGATGGTCACGCAGGAAAAGCAACGGGAACACGAACAAGATACAGAAACAAGAGAAAGACGAAAGGAGGAGGAGGAGTATGATAACCTGATGGCAGAAAGAAGAAGACAAGAACAAGATTACCAAGAACTTCAGGAGCAAAGACGACAAGAAGAGAAAAGGTTCCAGAAAATGATGGAAGAAAGACAAAACGAAAGTAGTCAAGGCAGAGAAAAGGAAGCCAGTAAACATGAACCATGGGAAGAATCTCCAACAGCACGCCGAACAAATTATTCTCCTGAATATTCCAAAGAAGATGGAGAAGGCGGTAACCAATCTGGGGCCAGTAGAAACTCCCTATACCATGAACAGTCACATCAACAACACGGTTCTGCATCTCCTTGGGAGAATAATGGTGGTGACGACAACGAACAATGTTACTCCAAGCCATGCCCCAAAACAAGAACACAAAAGAAAACCATCATGCTGTTGATGGTGGCTCAAGGAGGAAGGCTAGACTACCAACCATGGTCTCACAGGGACATGGAAGCATTAGTGGCAAAACTACCTCCACTCACTCAAGGAGGTCAGAAGTGGGTGAATGATTTGGAGAAATACACTATCCAAGATCACCTGTCCTTGGGAGACATGAGGGCCCTGCTTGGACGGATAGAAGGAAGACTAGAGGCAACAACAGTGGATTCCGAGGCCAAATGCACATACGCTCCAGGTGACATGTCATTCAATCAAATCAGGTCGAGGTATTGGGCTGCGATTCGTCACATTTACCCAACAACACGCAGTTTGCATGCCCTCAAAAGTCTGAGAAAAGAACCAGGAGAAGACATGCATGCCTTCCTGAAGAGATGTGAAGGAGTGTGGGAGGACTGCACTGGAGAAAGACATGACGCTTCGCCAGCTGTCATAATGCTGTGGAAAGACGCGGTCATTAAAGCCCTTCCCCAATCGGTCCAGGCACGCCTTAAAGATGTGGTGGGGTTATAAGCTAAACTCCCAGAAGAATGGAGACTACATCTCATTCACCATGACATCAAATACCAGGAAGTAACAAAGGAAGATGACGAAGAAACGAAGAAACTGGCGAAAAGACTTTTGAAGATGCAGGTGGCTGAGAGGGATACCGAAGCTAATAGAAACAAGAAAATGTCAAATCAGATGTTGATACAAACAGAGAACGCAGAGCAGACGCCGCCAACAGTTCAAACACAGATGGTGCCGGAAAATCAGATGCAGAACCAACAAGGAGGCAGAGGGGGCTACAGAGGAAAAGGCAGAGGAAGAGGTCGGAAGGCAGGATGTTACATATGTGGTCAGCTAGACCATTGGTCCAGAGAGTGTCCACATCAACAAATGCAAAACCCACCACAAGCACTGCAATATGATCCTGCACAATTTCAGCAGCCCCAGACGCAGCAGTATGATCCCCAATTCCAGCAACCACCTGTGTATGCTCCTGTCCAACTGCAGCCACAAGCACCCATGTATATGCCTACACAGTATCAACAGAGGGGAGGACCCAGTGGTGGCAGAGGATTTCAGGGACAAACAAGAGGAGGAATGACACAAAACAGGAACCAGATGGCACCAAACATGAACCAGATGGTGCCAAACATGAACCAGATGCCTCTGACAGCGTGGAGTGGTCCATACCAATGAGGAGGCCCAGAGGATCCAATCACAGGTGACGCAATTCCAGCCCAAAATGAACCAATGGTCACCTGTGAGATTGAGGGAGAGAAAGTGGAAATGATGGTGGACACAGGGGCCACAGCTTCCTGTTTGACTGGATTGAAAGGAAAACCACCTCCACTCTCAAAGCACACTCTCAAGACAGTTGGATACTCGGGAAAAATTGATGTACAGAAATATACAGTACCATTGGTCACAAAAATTGGAAAGCAACTCCTGCAACATCCTTTCCTCTATGCCCCTAACTGTCCCATAAATCTGATGGGAAGGGACCTGCTAGTAAAAACAGGAGCAATAATTCTATGCACACCAGATGGACTGATTATCCAATTTCCAGGCCAAATACTACTCTACCAGACGTATGACGGACAACAGAGAATCATGATGATGGCAGCAAATCCAGAAAACGATGAAGAAAATGACACAACCACTGTGTACTGGAGCCGCCTAATCACCACTGAAATCGATACTCCCCATGTCCAAAGAAATTACATGGCCTGGAAGCCATGGATAAATACACTGGGACCCTATGGGCCCCCACAAGATCCCCTACACTGTACGTATAATTATCTAAAGCGACCAGATGAAGAATATCAAGACGCATGGATGGAAGATAAAGAGGGAAAGATGGAAGATTTGACTGTAGAAGACATCTACGTAGGACCACAGGGTGTGGCAGCAGCGATAAAATTCACACCAGAACAAAAACAATGGTACAATTTATCTGAAGAAGCTGTTCCTCATGTCACACTCGCCATGGCCATAGGAGCTGAGTCCAGATCACTGGGGCCAATGATAAAGACGGCACTAAACGCAGAATGGTTGCCTACAGAATCACCTTTCCTGTGGCGATCGACAGACCAGACCATGTGGAGAATTGGAAACAATAGTCAGGAACGAGGGCTATTGGAGAAGCAAGAATTGGACAGAGATCATGGACGAGAACACACAAACCATCCAGACACAGAAGAAATGTTGAGGCAGGTGCCAACACACCTTTGGACCACTGGAGACTATGATGTTGGATTAGTAAATCATGAAGTCTCAGTGGAGCTAGTAGACAACTACAAGCCATGTTGGTGCCCGCAATACAAATTGAAGCAAGAACAAATAGATGGGATAGGAAATACTATTCAATGACTGTTGCAAGCTGGAGTAATCAGACACACCAGCTCAAATTGGAATACTCCCATCTTGCCCGTACCAAAAGCTGGAAACAAGGGATGGAGAATGGTCCATGATCTAAGAGAAATCAACAATGTCACTAAAACTGCAAATATTCCTGTTCCAGATCCACATGTAGCATTGCAGAATCTTAATCCAGGTCACAAATATTTCACAGTGATAGATCTAGCTAATGCATTCTTTTGCTTACCATTGGCATGTCTGGCTGTGACACAACAATTGCTAATCCTACTGGCCAATGTAGGATACAAGGTGAAGAAAGAAAAGACACAGATCGCAAGAAGAACGGTGACATTCCTGGGAAGGATGATTTCCTCCAACAGCCTAACTCTGACGCCAGCACAAAGGTCTTCCATCCTCTCCCAACCAAAGCCTGAAACTGTGCAACAGATGCTTGCGTTCCTGGGCCTGACAGGTTACAGCAGAACGTACATACCCGACTATGTGGATTTGACACAACCGCTGAGACACATAATTGCAGAAGCAGGAAACAGAAATCTAAAAGCCACTCTCGAGTGGACAGTGGTGGCCGAAGAAGCTTTCACGAAGACGAAGCAAGCCCTGAGTCAAGCGGCACACCTCTCCACTCCTGATTATGAGGATGATTTTTGCCTTGATGTTTCTGAATCAGGTGGAATAGTCAACGGTGTCCTGTTTCAGAAAAAAGGGGGAGTGAGACAGGTACTGATGTACCACAGCTCAAAGTTAGACAATATAGAACTAGGTCAGACAGGATGTGCAAGACATCTAGCTGCACTAGCAAAAGTCATTGAGAAGACTGCACATGTAGTAATGTGCCACCCATTGAAAGTCAACACAGCCCATGGAGTAGTAGCATTCATAAATTCACAGGCATTCACATTTTCCCCAATAAGGAAAATCAAGATTCAGACCAGTCTGTTGAAACCACACATAACATACCAGGTTGGTCTAGCAAACATGTCTGCAGGACTGAGCACGGATGAACACACACCCCATGACTGTCAGTTCGTCTCCCAGAAGGATCTCAAGATAAGATCAGATTTGGAAACAAACCCACTGGACCAGCCAGACTTCACACTCTACAGTGACGGGTGTTGTTACAAGGGAGATGACGGAAATGTGGCCTCCTATGCAGTAGTCAGGCAGGAGGGAGAAAAAATACAGACAATAGAAGCAGAAATCATCTCCCAACCTGCTTCAGCCCAACTGGCAGAAGTAGTGGCACTCACCAAAGCCTTGGAACATGCAGAGGGACGACGAGTCAACATCTACACAGATTCAGCATATGCTTATGGAGCAGTGCATATAGACGGACCACAGTGGATCAGAAGAGGATTCCTAACATCTGCTAATACACCAGTAAAACATGCTGAAGCACTAAAACTCCTGCTAACATCTTTGCTGTTGCCATCACAAATGGCAGTAATGAAATGCAAAGGACATCAAACAGTGAACAATGCAATATCCAGAGGAAACGATGCAGCAGACAAGGCAGCAAAGAAAGCAGGAGGGTACAGCAAGCAAATGATATGTACGAAGGACAATACTCAAGTAGAGTTAACCACCGAACACATCAAAGACATGCAGAAATATGCTGGAGTGTATGAACAAAATCAATGGAGTCAGAAGGGAGCAAAGGAAGTAGATGGCCTATGGAGAGCCCACAACGGCCGTTTAGTCGCACCTGCAAAGCTATGCCACCTGCTGATAGAACAATCACATGGTCCCACTCATGTAGGCAAAGCAAGAACAACAAAAGACATTGAACAACAGTGGTGGCATCCTTACATGAAGGACATGGTTGAAAACTTCGTAAACGACTGTGACACGTGCAATGCATTCAATGTGAAAAAGCCATACAAGTGCCCGATGGGAAGATATCCAGTCCCTGAAGCCCCATTCAAAGACATTTGTATTGATTATACAGACATGGGGGCAGACAGCGTAGTCAGAGGGTTTAGATATATGTTGGTAATGATTGATCGTTATACAAGATGGATTGAAGCCATTCCCTGTAAGAAAGAAGATGCCAGTCATTAAATGGCTAAAAACAGAACTTATACCCCGCTATGGAGTGCCTAAGATAATAAGATCTGACAATGGTTCACATTTCACAAGCAAACACTTAGAAGAAGTAGAGTTATATTTTGGTATAATTCATAAGTTTGGGTCAGCATACCATCCACAATCTCAGGGTATTGTAGAAAGAGCAAATCAAACTTTAAAAGGGAAGATTGCAAAGGTTATTTTTGGCCAGTGTTGGGCAAGTTACTTCCAAAATGTAATATATTACATATTACTTATTACTCTCTTTTGAAAGTAATAAGTTACATTACAATATTACTGTCTCTGAAATGTAATGAGTTACATTACTTTTTAGTTACTTTTTAGTTACTTTCACCAAAATAACCGCAAAAGAATGGCTAAGTATTTTAAATGCTAAAATGTAGTAGTAGTGCAGCTCATTATACATCCAATGAAGGGCAATGTGGTATAACATAACAACTGTAGGCCCTTAAGGCTACTCACAACTTGTATTACACGGCTTAGTTGAATACTCGATTCTGATTGTACATTCTTAACATGTGACACGTTGTTAATACAGTAGTACACAGACCACTGTCAAGGACTATAAAGAAGGTTGCTAAGGAGGATCAAGAAAGAGAAAGGAAAAGAGGTTAAAAGACGGAGCGCTGGACGTCAGATAAATCACCAGAAGAAGGCAGAGAGGAAGTAAACACTAACAGGACACGGAATGGGATTTGTTATGTTTTGAAACCAAGCAAGTGAGAACATTTGAAGTAAGTTAAAAGTGCAATCCTGAAATATTTCATATTGTCCAAAGTGTACTATGGCAAGGAAAAGCACAAAAGCTTCAAAACTGTACTGATACAACAAATGAGAACATATTGTAAATCAAGGCAAATATGATTTGAACCAGCTCACGGTTTGAAATGGCAAACATTGAAAAGCAAGTATTATTAAAACCATGTACTAAATCATCACTTTGGTCCCATCATATACTCTGGGAAGAGAATATTTACTGCTTGAAAACTGGTCTCACATCATCATGTGAGGTTGATTTTGTGACCTGGAGAACATTTCAGCTGCAACATTAGCTTGTTGATAAGCTTGGGATATGAGATAGTTTTGTAGCCATTCGTGGTGAAGGCATCTGTGCTATTGTATGCATTATTTTTGACCCAACATTTCTACAGGCATGGCAGAATATGGCACTATTTTCACACGAATATTGCATTGTCTATTTTTATATCACGAGCTGCAAAATGACCGCCTAACCCCACTGTACAGGCGGGTACTTGTTTAGATATACCTGGGCAGGCTCTGTTTTGCCGTGGTATCCTGGCACCTGCGGGCCGCAGAGGGGCGGCGTAGTTTCGGGCGACGAAGACTGCTGCTCCGGGGGCGAGGGCGGCGAGTCAGGCGGGAGTAAGCTAGTGTCCACAACGGAGGGTAACGTGATGTCCCCATCTGACCTGTTGCTACTGTCTGCAGTAGATGCTGTGTTGCTGGCGTTTAGTGATGGTTGCTTTAACCATTTTCGTATAAATGATTATCCACAGATGTGTGTGTGTCACTGCTGTGGAAGAACTTTTGAAATGATGCACGCGCAGCGGAGCAGGTCACGCGCACCTGACACAATTTGTTGTATTTTTCGCTCCGTTCTTTTTTTTTAAATAGAGGAGGGTGCATAACATTCAACTGCACCGAAGATCCCGAGGCGAAGCTTGAAGGGTAAACACAGGTTTACTAATCTACCCGGACAATGTCTGGTGTCGGAATGTCTCGCTATGTTAGTACATTCTTAAAAACAAAACACCATTTAATTTCGGGTTAAAATGTGTTGTAACTTCGTTACTGAGCTTTGTAACGGGTAATATATTACCCACATTTCATTAGTAATGCGTTACATTACTTCGTTACAGCAAAAAGTAATATATTACTGTAACTCCGTTACTTTTGTAACGCGTTACACCCAACACTGTTTTTGGCACAAACATGAAATGGGTCGATGCTTTGCCTTTGGCACTCATGTCAATGAGATCTTCTCAAGGTGCTAAAACACATCTTTCTCCCCATGAGTTGTTAACTGGTAGGCCAATGCCTGGGCCTCCTAGAGAAGGAGGAAGTGGCCCAGTTTTAGACATTAGACAAATAGAAGTGGATGAATATGTCGGAGCTCTGAGTAATATTATCCAAGTCTTGTCTACACAGGTTCAGAGAACTGCAGAGACACCAGACGAGACGCCAGAAGAGACTCCTGTGCGGCCAGGTGATTGGGTGAGGTTGAAAGTTCACAAAAGAAAGTGGGCTGAACCCAGGTGGACTGGACCGTGGGAAGTTGTTGAACGAACTTCACACGCTCTCCGGATAAAAGGTAAAAAAGGAGCAAATTGGCACCACCTGACACATTGTCGCCCTTGCACCTTCCAGAAAGCTCTCGGAAGTTAGGACTGATTTGGCAGAGCTGGAACAAAACGATGAATAGAAATCAAATCAAGAAATATTAAGATAGACAGCTCAAAAGACGAATTGTCTTCAGGTTTTATAGATTGAATACTAAAACAGAATACCCATTCTGGTTTTACCTCTGAAACCTATTTTGATAGTCCATTCACTAAGAGTCCAATATTGTTGTTTTCATTATTTTCTATATACTTTATTTTTGTGCTCATCATTCTAAAATACTCTGCAACTGATATAACCATGGATAAAATTGATGAAATGCCATTGAAAAAGTCAGAAATTGATGAAATGCCATTGAAAAAGTCAGAACAATTAAGGGCCCCCCTAGGGATAACAATTGTAATATCATTGTTAGTTTTGTTCATCACAGTTGGCATTTTCCTGGTTGGGTGGAGGGTGCAGCATCGTGAAAAATCCGAATCCATTCGTGCACTCGTAGAAAATGCAAATATCACTAACAATATTTCAACTGTGTTCAAGAGATTTCCATATATCCTCAGAGCCAAGAGATCAGCTGAGTCCAAGGAGGGGTTAGAAATACTCATCCCCAGAGGTGAAGCGGTTACGGTCAGTCTTGATGTGTGTGGTGTAGTTGTGTGTGGAAACCAGCAGGACAAAACAGGCCATGACATTTATGGGTGCATACATGCTTGGGGACGGCCAGATGATAATACGTGGTGTCCCGACTCAGAGAAGGTATATTGGAGTGCTAGAGCTGCAGGAAATAACAATCCCCCTGGTACATCGTTTAGGTCTCAGCTAGCTTTTTCCAAGGGTCGCCATAGTGAGGATATGAGCAAACACAACCCAGTAATAATTGCTTTTAAAAGCACACTCACTCCCCATTTTAAGAAAAAAGGAGCCATCACTGCATTTCATTTACTGATGGGAATAGAGGTTCCTGGAAAAGACCCAATGGGATCAATTTTGGTGAAAATAATAGACCCCACAGCTGATGTAATTCCTGACCTCACCTCTAAATATACTGAGCCACTCTTGCAGCCAGAACCAGAAATATCCCCTGGTTTATCTGTGAAAAAACCACTGGTCACCTACCTGAGCACGACTTCTGTACAGAAAGTTATAGCGGTAGAAACAGGGTACGAGGATAGGAATTCCTGGTTAGACTGGGTTGTGTATTCTGTTAGACAAAGCAAGATGTCTGACTGTCTGGCCTGCGCGGCTGCTCGACCAAGTTTGGGAACAGTGCCATTTCCATTTAACGCTTACAATAACCCACAAGGACAGCTCTGTATGTATAAACTGTATGGACAAAAATCCCCAGCCGATTGTGTTGACATTGCACAAAAGTATCCAGTTGTAAAGATGAATGACATTCCACCTGACTTTCCGACTTACGAGGGACTTTATGACTGCGTTACAAGGGACTATCTTAAAGGTACAGAAGTAGGGACTCTCAAGGGGTGCAATTCTACAACGGTTGTAATGAAACAGGATTTTCTCCCAGATATAGCTATGCCCATCAGACAGTATCCAAGAGCAGATGTGTGGTGGTATTGTGGCACTAAAACCCTGTACGCAGTTCTACCAAGGGATTGGACGGGGACCTGTGCACTGGTACAGCTAGTGATGCCTTTTTATGCAGTACCAATGACGGCCGAGCAGCTGATATACTTGGCAGTCCAACCCAAAGCAACCAGGGCCAAAAGATCATTATTTAGAGGGAGTTTTGATTCCACTGTGTACATTGACAGCATAGGTGCCCAGGGGAGTCCCAGACGAGTTTAAAGCTAGAAACAAGATCTTATCAGGGTTCGAATCCATTTTCCTTTGGCCTACCATAAATAAGAATGTTGACTGGATTAACTATATCTATTACAATCAGCTGAGGTTCATGAATCACACCATGGACGCGATCGATGGACTAAATGAGCAGCTGGACAAGACAAGTCAGATGTCTTTGCAGAACAGAGTGGCCCTAGATATGTTGTTGGCAGAAAAAGGGGGTGTATGCAAAATGTTTGGAACATTATGTTGTACTTTCATCCCAAATAATACCTCACCAGATGGATCAGTAACCAAGGCTCTGAAGGGACTCACCACTTTGAGCAAGGAGTTAGCAGACAACAGTGGGATAGAGAACCCCCTCTGGGATTTCTTTGACGGTTGGCTGGGGAAGTATAAGGATTTCTTTCTGAGTGGACTGATGTCTTTTCGAGGTGTGATTGTGATATTGGGACTGTGCGCTTTTTGTTGTTCGTCATGCATCCGCGCTTTAACACACCGACTGATTAATGGGGTCCTCAACCAGGAACACATTAGGGGTCAATATCTACTTGGGGGACAGTTTCCAATGCTAGCTGAACAGGATGACCCACCCCCATATACAGATATTGATGAAAATGATGAGTTAGTTTGATGTGGATGTTCAGAGATGAGATTTGTTCAATGCATGTCCAGCAGATTGTGATGCAATAAAGTGATATCTTGAAAAAGTGCACAAGCTACAATGGTAAAATGGAGTGAATCCATTTCAATTTATTATAGACTATTCCAAGATAGTTTATTTGTATTCTATATTATGTTATACTATTCTAAAATAGTACGTTTCGTGTTTTTATTATTTTGCACTATTCTAAAATAGTTGATTTCTTTTAAGTATTATACTGTTGTAACTTTAGCGATTCGCAAAATGTTATGTTTTTTATGTACTTTGTAAAAACAAGTGCCTTAACAATGAGCGTGGTAAGGGAACGGTTTCTGTGAAAGGAGGGAGAAAGAAATGTTCCAATACCAAGCCATGCTGTTATTTTTAAGAATGATATTGAATGTTAATACTAGAAGTTATGCACAAGGGAAAACTTCTATGTTAAAGCACAAACAAAGTATTTTTGTATTTTTATAAAGTTGAGGTTATTGAACCATTCCATTTTTGACTGTATGTTTTTATATGAGTTATGTACTATGTAAAGTTCAGATGAAGAACTCATTGATTTCAGTATTTGGTACACACTTTTAATGTGTGTAAGGAGGGACTGTTAGTAATTAAATCAATGTTTTAATGGCATAATTTAGCTTAAATGTTGATTTTACTGAGAAAACAGAAGTATTCACCCAAAATGTATGTTAAGCTTTTATTTTGAAAAGACTTCCGGTAGAATCAGGAATACAAGTTTATTTTGAAAATCTATTCCGGAAGTTATCTCTGAAATACTGACGGAAGCTTGAACTCAATGTTAGACCGAACGTAAATATTACCAGCCGTTGTAATAAGATAAAAAGTGATGCAGGCGAGTGTGTAGAACCAAGGCGTGTTTAGTCATGTGTTAAATGTACGATGTAAATATCCTTTGAAAAAGTGTGTGCGGATATAGGGGGACTAGCGGAAGTCATCAACAACAGAGCCAGCAGACGGGAGGAGCCAGTCTACTGTATTTAAGGACGAAATGTGTTTTGTTGTGCCCTTTCTTCTTGACCTAAACCTGAGGACAACAGCTGTATTACTCCTTTTAACTCCCGCCTGCTTGTAACATCACCGCGCCTGATTTTTATTAAAGTACCCACATTTTGAAACTTTAGTAGAGACTCACTGATCTCCTTATTTTAAAACTTTCTCTTCTGGACTCGAGAATAACGGACATATCAACATTACCAAGGTGGTTGCTAGGGACGCTGCTATCGATATTATTTCTGTTATGTTGTGTAACTGTTTAATGGTGTTATCTTTATTGCTACCCCCTTCCCCGTCAATGTATAGTGTTGGTCCACAGCGCAAACGTATTAGTTTAACAAAATCCGCATCTACAATTGTGGCATAGATACGTTATTTTCCCCTGTGGAAACGGAGAACGGATCTATGGGTTGGGGTAGCCTATTGTTCCGCACGGACATTTTAGTTAACCGGACTCCTGTTGATGTGATATCCGAAAACAGTTTTTAAAAATGAAATAATACATTATTCCGATTGTGCTTGCTTTTCTATTTGGAGCTCATCACATAACAGCATTGTAATACACAGTTCGGCTGCATTAAATATTACATATCTGCCGTAGTTCTCTATTTATAGAGCCCTGATGAGAAGACTTCTAGGCAAACATGAGGAACTGCCGCCAACACTGAAAACGTGACATGGATCATAAATATATCAGCAGTTAAACAACATCTTACATTTCTTTTCACACAATACGTCTCCTTGCAGTATCAACACTAATTCGGCTGACTTTTATATTTGATCCAATTGGTAGATAGGCTGTATTTACATCATAAACGCGCACAGATTATATAAAGGGACACCTAGTGGTTAAAGCATGTTATTGAATTTCATTATTTGATATTAATAGGATCCCTATAAAGTATATTCATTACTCGTTATTCTCTACTAATAGTTAATTAAAGACTGTATATAATGACTATTTTGCACATCCCTTTCAATATTTCAAGATTGTCTAAGGTTTATTGACATATCATATACACAAACGGTGTAGTTATGCAATGAATGAAAAACTTGGGTCGCAGGTTCCTCAACAGTGCATTTGTGTATACCTCCAGCAATGTTAACTATGTTGAAGCACTTATTTTAACTGATATTATACATATGTATTATACTCTTATAAGATGTATGTAGATAGTATAAGAAATGTGCAGAATATGACAGTTTAATGGTGGAGGTATACACAAATATTGATAGATGTAATGCACTGTTGAGGAACCTGCGACCCAAGTTTTTCATCTCCGGCCTTGTCAGGTATTGAACAATCAATAAATAAAGAACACAGAATTATTAAATATAAAACACAGAATTTGTGTGATTATACTAAATGATTTACAAATAAACACCACTGCATATTTACAACTATTACACATGCTGATGTAACGCAAATGTTTCCAACTTGGGATCAATAAAGTATATATTATCTTAAGATGATCGATGGCTACTGCCATATTTGCAAAAGTTGCCTCTGAACCTTGACAAGTGCATGTTTCAGGCTTATCAATGAACAACAGGAGGGGTCACAGACATAAGACCAGCTGTTAAATAAAGCTCTTCTGACCTTAACTGTCATGTGGGTATATATTAATGCTGCCCATTATGGGCACAAGCAATTTTCACTCATTTATTAATTATATGTTTTAAATTTGAGTGTTTCCTATCCCCTAAACCTCCAGGGATGTACACAGTTTAATACTGGCAACTTCTTATTATGGGAAATACGAAAACGTCTTTTAAAACTACAACTCCCAGTAGAGACGTGCCATAGAATAGAACATGTTGCGAAACACTAAGCCAGCGTGTGTAGTTCTGGGGATAGGGTGGGGGAGGGGGGGACGGGGTGGACCCGTTCAAATCCAGTTTTGGACAGTCTGCCATGGTTCCATCCCATTTCAAGTGCTGTTCAACGCTCGGCGTAACCCTTGGAGCACACTCTCCAATCACAGAGCTTGAGGACTATCACAGGGTTTGTCAAGCGAAGCGGAGAGAATACTTACTTCCGGGTGTAATATTCTGTAAAGCAAATGAGCTGCTCCGACCCTCGGTCCTGACGGACTCCAACTTGTGTTTATTAATCAAACAAATAAATAAACACAAGGATAATTATGTGTTAATGTTGACGGGGAAGGGGGTAGCAATACAACACCATTAAACAGTTACACAACATAACAGAAATAATATCGATAGCAGCGTCCCTAGCAACCACCTTGGTAACAATGAAAACGTTGTATAGACACAATTTCCTGAAGTAATCTTTGTAATAACTAGCAAATTAAAGATCATGTACATCCACTGCACACATAATCTGAAATAACAACTCATATTTCTCGCATCAAATGACATCAAAATGCATTTTAATGGCCAAACTAACCTTAAAATAGGCATTTTACACCGAAAATAAAACAAAGTTCGGCCATGTTTTTTTTTTCTGCAGGGAGAAATGTGAAGATCACGTGACATAGACGCCAGCCATTGGAATGAATGGTGAAAAAAACGTAGGGATCTTACAATTTCAGAGGCGTTTTTGTAGAAATACTACGTCCTACGTTGTGGACCAACGTAGTTATTACACGTTTTTTTGTGAGACTGGGTTGGCTATGCCCCCGCCTACAGGAATTCTGGGTAGACGTTTTCCTTACCTTGTCCAACATCAAAAACTAGACCCGGACCCCCTGGTGGCTATGTTTGGTACAACCACTGTAGGTGTGATGCACTTGACACCCTCGGAACGCCGCATGATTGCCTTTTCCTTGCTTCTGGCCAGACGTGCAATTCTACTTAAATGGAAGGACGCTGCCCCGCCCACATGCAATCAATGGCTTCGGGACATAATGTCCTGCCTTAACTTAGAGAAGCTGCGCTTCTCAATCAGAGGCTCTGATGAGAAATTCTATAAGACCTGGGGTCCCTTCTTGGCTTACTTTAATAAGACCAAAGTAACTTGATGTGATTACTTGGCCCTTGACATGAAAACAGTGTGACTCCATTTTAATATACAATAACATATAGTAATTATATTCTCTACTCTGGACAATGTGCTATATAATTAGTTTGATCATCCACTGAAACGGGGAGGGATGGGGAGGGATGGGCCATCTCCGGCATAATTATTTGCTCACAATACTTTGCTGATGGTGTTTTGTTTTTTGTTTTTTTTCTATAACATGTCTTCACTTTTTCTATGTAATGCTACATGTTTGCACAACTCACTGCATTGTGACACTGTTTTGGCCAATTTGTGGGATTTCTGTGTTGAACAAGAAAATTAATAAAAATATTTTGAAAAGAAAGAACCCCTTGTGTGTTTAATTAACACAACTATTTTATATAGTTGATCGTTACAACGCAGTAAACAGAAAAATAGACGTAGATTAGATTCACACCTTGGTGTGAAAGGAGGGATTTGTGGAGGCTATTTTTATATAACATTAGAAAGACTGATTCTTATTATTACATTATAAGCTTATTGTCCTCATTTTATGTGGCTGTGACTTTGGAATAAATATACTTCTTTAGCCTGCAATACAGAGTAGCAAGGTCAGGTGCAGACACTGGAAGAATACAAAGAGTTATTCATAAACAGGACATCACTCCGGCCTTGAGCTTTGGGTGAGCTCCGCTCCCACACATAGCAGCCTTATGAAGATTCCACTTTTTCTGTAGTAACGTTAGCGAAAACAAATTACGTATGATGGTGCATAAGGAGTAGGGAGGGACTTCCACAGGCCGGCCGAATGCTGATTGGAAGGTTGCGTTGCCAAGAGCAGAGCCCTAGAGAGATAAGAATTACGACACTCTTTGATGTCGCCGCCAGCCGGTCACGTGGTTTATGTATGCCGGGATAGTTCAAAACGCACTTCCGTGGCAATGCTTCTCTATGGCAAAAACAGCACGAACATGGTCAAAATAGTCATAGATTAAACCAACGCTGTTATTTTTTAAAGATTGCTTTCATATTTACATGATGTGGTTACACTTTGTATGGATTGGCACTATTTCCAAGTTTCGTTATTTAACGATATTTTGAGGGGAAAGTGTGGTAGCACAAGCAGGCTATGTTGATGTCACTGCCAGGGCAGTCACGTCCGTAGTAGTTGCGCTGCGCTGTCATGTTCTTCTATGGGACAGACAGACAGCAGCGATTGCGTTATTGAATGGTAAATATTAGGGATGTAACGATACCAAAAACTCACGGTACGATAATATCGCGATAAAAAGTTCACGGTACGATATTTATCGCGATATTGAAAAACAAAGGAAAAAATGTGATTTCTTATTTTTTTTTACTTTCATTTTTTTTCTTTATTAAATAATACATCTGATTTGTACAGCATTTTAGTAGGATAGTAGTATTTTAAAGTGTCAAGAATATAATAATCAGACCCTGCAATAGAATCAAGTTTCACTTTAGTTTTTCAAGTAACTCAACTATAACTCACTAACTCACTCACTCAGCATCATCAAGGTTATCTTTTAGGAATATGAGGATGTCCGCATTTCCAGGTAGAAGCTGGGATGTTTGGGCGTTTACAATATAAAACGAACACAATACATGAAGAAGAAAAGTTAGCAGCTATGGCGAGTTCACACAACACACAGGAGCTAGAACCCACCTGCTTCTTTTAAATCAGGTGTGTGGGAACATTTCGGGTTCCCTGTGGACTACAATAACGATGGGGAGCGAGTTGTGGATCGGACCAGGACGGTGTGTCAGCGTTGTTGCTATGCTAGTATGCTATGCTAGTGGTAATTCGTCATTACATGCTCAATCACCTCCGAGTCAGTCTCAGTCCCCAGCGAGAGGGTTTTCTCGACGGCAGGTGACATAGTTACCGCCAACAGATCTGCCCTTACTACTGACAACATAGACAAACTCATCTTTTTGAAGAAAAACTTGAAAATAGAGTAAAGCTTGATCACCTTTAGTTAGGCATAATGGCCTCACACACTCACAAGTTAATTACACATGTTAGACATTGCTCCTAAAGGTACAGATTTTATTTAGTTTTATATTTATCATTGTATTTATTTTATATTTTGACATCAGGAGATGTTATACAGTTCTGTATTGACTTGTATTGATTGTGATTGAAATACTTTCTTATTATTTATTTTAATATTTTCAAGACATTCTTTTTAGTTGTACAGCTTATTGAACCTTTTTGTTTGACATCAGCCATTATAAATAATATGGCCATCTGAGTGTGTGTGTGTTACTGTTTGTGGTTTGTTTTTAACTGTGTAGTACAGTTAATGATTCCAAATGTTAGAGTTCCTTATTTTCATACCAAAACTTGCACTACTGTTAAAAATATATAACAGCAAAACATTTTTTTGCATTTGGGACTTTTTTTTGCTTTTCCTTGTTGTACCGAAACCGTACCGAACCGTGACCCCCAAACCGAGGTACGAACCGAACCGTGACTTCTGTGAACCGTTACACCCCTATTGCATACTTTTTATTGACAGTTTTGCATTTGGAGAGGCAGGGTGACAACGGAAAGCTTGGTAGCCTATTACTTAGATACATTTTACATTTTTGGAGGGAAACGCTTGTGTTCATGTTAGCATGGGTAGCATGATCATGTTGCCAGCACCAGTCTCCTTCAGCAGCAGCACCCTTCTCCAGCAGCAGCACCCTCCTCCAGCAGCAGCAGCCTCCGCCAGCAGCAGCAGCAACAGCCATGGCTGACATATGAGGCTGAATAAATAAAAGTGCTTATTATTTTTTTTTAAGTGTTTATTTTGTTAAAAATAAACATTTTGGATGCATGACCATGTTTTTAGGCTCATCCTTCATTCACTGCTGTAGAGTAGCCTGTTCAGTAGTCTATTCTTTTTTTAAGACTGAATAATACCTTTGAAGAACAATCATTAAACTAGTGTGTATATTACAATACAAAGGAATCTATCCTAGCATGCCATCAAGCATTAAAAAGTAGCGCTAGCCTAGTTGTACAGTACAGATGAGTTAACACGGAACAGTACAAAAAAAAACTAAGTACAGTCAACATGTCACATAATGAAATGTTAGTATATCCCAAAATTCAATGAAATATTAAATGAAATATTTATCACAAACGCCACATCATTTCTACTAGTGCTAGCAGTTAAGTCATATCATACAGAAAAAGCTGACTAAGGATGGCTGACACGGTCAGGTTCAGCAGATAAAAACCAAAATAACAAAAAAACACATAATCAATCTAAATCCTGCTTGTTAGTTACCCAGCATCATTGATATATAAGCTGCTAGCGATTCATTACTGAAATCTTACCTTCAAAGCTGACGAAGTCGTGCTAGCTAATGTTAGCTATTAAAATCAATGTGTTATGGCCTGGAACAGGCCATCAGTTTAAATGCTGACTTATACTGAAAAAACTGAAGTTTTCGCGCACAATGTCTGATGTCAAGCTTTTATTGTGAAAATACTTCCGGTTAGTTTATACCTGTGATTAAAGTTTATTTTGAAAAGCTATTCCGGAAGGGATCTCTGAAATACCAACAGTTGCTTGACTTCAGGCTTTAAGGGAAAGTAACGTTTGTAGCCGTTAAAATTAAATAAATGAAAAGTTATGAGAGAGATAAGGAGGAGAAAAGGCGTGTGGAAGTAAGCAATGAATGTAAAATGTCGAAATCCTCTGTTTTGCGCGATGTTAGACATGAAGACTAAGGCGGCTGGCCCCCTCCCCCACAACACGAGAGGGTATAAAGCCGGCCGGTGGGCACAGCTGGGTCTCTTCTTCACCCTTTCACCCGGAGGACAACAGCTGCAGCTTTCCTCTTACTGAACCACTGCCTGTTTGTAACATTACCGCACCTTTTACGTCATTAAAGTACACCATTTGAAACTTTTAGTCGAGACTCATTGGTCTCATTTATCCTAAACTTCTCTCCTGGACGCGTGAATAACGAATAAGCTAATACTAACTAGCAGGCAATGCTAGCAAAATTGGTTGTAACAACCAAGATAAAATGCCCAAATGACGATATTTTGAACTATTTCGATGTCCATACCCCGGAAGTAGGCGCCGCCATTTTTTACAACGGAGGTCTATGGGAGTGTCCTAACTCTTATCTCTCTAGGGCTCTGGCCAAGAGACTCTATCTGAGTCTGCGCACCAACCAAAGAGAACCAAGTCTAAACCACAGTATCTCTTCAGCTAGTCTTAATCATAAATGTACGGGCAACGCCCCGTTTTATACAAATGTATGCACTCACAAGGTTCGGGGCTCTTTCAGGAAATAGTGGTTACATATTACAGTTTTCCTGCCTGTAATTTCTATGACGTCACAGAGCCAAGTGAATATATATATATTTTGCTCTCTCATAATAAATAGTTAAACTTAGAAGTTTTCTGTCTTTCCTGGAATTTTGAACACAACACTTAGTTGAATACTCGAATCTGATTGTAAATTCTGAACATGTGACACGTTATTAATACAGTAGTACAGACCACTGTCAAGGACTATAATGAAGGATGCTAAGGAGGATCAAGAAAGAGAAAGGAAAATAGGTTAAAAGACATAATGTTCATTATGGGGAAAAGAACACCCGACAGGCGGATCAGAGAACCCGACGCGAAGCGGAGGGATCTTGATGAGCCTGAAGGGTAAACACCAGGCTTACTAATCTACCCGCACAATTTTTCTCTGGTGTCGTAATGTCTTGCGATGTTTGTAAATTCTTAAACGGAACACCATTTAATTTTCGGGTTAAAGTTCAAATGTGTTGTAACAGCGTTACTGAGAATTGTAACGGGTAGTATATTACCCACATTTCATTAGTAATGCGTTACATTACGCCCCATCCACACAGCAGCATTAAAAAAATCTTCCAACGCTTCTGAAAAGAAATTCCCCATTGACTTTGAATGGGGTGACGTCACTTTGCCTCGCTTATCGCCGAACTGCATTCTGGGGAAGCAAAGCGAAGATTTTCAGGATTTCCAGGATTTTCAGGATTCAAAAGTTGAGCAATGTTCAACTTTTGAAGCTGAGGTGGAAGCGTCAGCCAATCAAATCCTGTTTAGGCAAATCTGACAGTTCAAGCGCTAGCCAATCAAACCGCGTGCAAGCTGGGAGTGACATACCGCAGTTCATTTTCTATATTCCTAAAAACGGAGGAGAAATGTGTTATTGCGGTAGCAAATCACCCTTAACTTACCGGGATACAAACCGGAGGAACCAGGCATGGAGGGAGGTGGCAGAGACAGTGGGTGAAACTGGTAGGTTTTCGCCTGTTTGGGGATTTTATATCCAGTTTACTTCGTTTAAACATTGCTAGCAAGCATAGACAGTATCTTTAGCCAGCATGGAATGTAGCATAAAATAGCACCATAGACATTAATCTCATAAATGTTCATCATAGCCCTTCCCGCTGACACTTTACCTCTGCCACATCATAGACTATATGCATCACATTAATGCACACAATGTCACCTTTCTGCACATATTCTGATTTCACATTTCTTAGTTCATGTGCAAAAATGCATTCATAGCATTCTATTTCCATGTAAATTACTGCTTTATTTAATTGTTATCTTATTGCAATTTAACTGTATTTTAACGGTGTAAAACATTGTGTTTTATATTAGATTTCTTGTTTTTTATATATGCACCATGACATCAAGTCAAATTCCTAGTATGTGCGAACCTACCTGGCAATAAACCTGTTTCTGATTTTGATTCTGATAAAGTGTGACATGTAAAACCTTTTATGCAATTGACAGTGATAAAGGGATTTGGTTTTCATTAATGGAGGAATAATTTTCGTAAATTAAGGAAATGAACTGTATTTTATTAGAGGAAGTGTGCAAAAAGAAATGGAAGACACTGAGGGACAAGTACAGGAAGGAGAAACAAATTGAAAAGGAGGGGAAAAGAAGCGGTGCAGGGTCTTCAGGGGGACATAAGCCCTGGCGTCTCACGGCAGTCATGACTTTTTTAAACCCATTCATGATTGACCGTGAGATGTCCAGTAATGTCCCCCGGCAAACCCTGCCTCCATCCACCCTGGTGGAGAGCCAGGAAAGCCAGCCAGGTGGCAGTCAGTCAGCCAGCCAGTCAGCCAGCCAGTCCAGCCAGCCAGTCCAGCCAGTCAGCCAGCCAGTCCAGCCAGCCAGCCAGTCCAGCCAGTCCAGCCAGCCAGCCAGCCAGCAGAGGAGACAGGACAGGAGGAGGCGAGTGTTGCGTTCCGGGGGGGGGGGGAAAGGAAAAGGGGAAGGGAGATGTCCTCCTTTGTGCAAAGTTTGCTGTGTGCCGTCAGTCCTATTCTGGCCATGCCACCACCAACACCACCACCACCACCACCCCCACCAGTGGTGGTGGAGGACGACGACGAGGACCTGTCATTCTTTAAGAGTCTCTTGCCCACCATGAGACTAATGTCAAGAGCGAAAAGATTAAGAGTCAGATTTGACATACACAAGATAGTTTTAGAGGCAGACCAGGAGGAAAACTGATTACTGATACTGATACTGATCCACATTACATGTTTTTACACTCATCACACACTTCACTCACAACATTATATAAATAAAAAGGTATTTAAAGTATGTTATGGCTATACTGTGTCTTCACTTGTTCATGTGGTTTGTCAGTTGCAACATACCAGAAGCTTCATGTATGTCGATATATAATGTGTTGTCTTCTGTATAATTGTTCATGTGAAAACCTATTTAAATTATGAGTGGTTTATCAGTAAAAACAGGGCTAAAGAAAATATGGGTAGCTCTTAAAAGAGCTTTTGGTTTGGAGGCTCTTAAAAGAGCCATGGTGACCCTACACCACATTCGGCTGCCATGGCACTGCACCCTCCTCATTGAAATAGGAGCTGAAGGTCTCCCGCAGTTGGATGGCTCTGCGTGTGGCATTGTTGGAGCCCATCCTCGGTGCATCACACAGGGTTGGAGCTTCAGCTTCATCCGTGGACTCTGCGATAGGTGTGCGTGATGCCCTTCCTATCGTCTTCCTGCGAAGGAAGTTGTGCAACACACAGGTGGCCTTCACACACAACTCTACTATCTCCGGGCTGGTAGTGATGACACGCCTGAACATTCTCCACTGAGATGCGAGGATGCCAAACGCACATTCAACCACCAACCTGGCCCGGCTGAGGCGGTAATTGAAGATCCTCCTTTCACGGGTGAGGTGACGTCCAGGGAATGGACGCAGAAGGTTGTCCAGCAGCGGAAAAGCCTCATCTCCAACAAACACATGGGGAAGAAGGCCCAGCCGCTCTGCTCCTGGGATGACGGTGTCAGGTGGTAGCTGCAGACTGCCATCTCTGAGGCTCTCTCCAAATGCCGAATTCCGCAGGCTTCCACTGTCGCTGCTCTTTCCAAAGCCTCCAACATCCACTACCCTGAAGAGGTACTGGGCATCCACGACAGCCAGCAGTACCAAGGAGTGGGTGGACTTGTAGTTGAAGTAGAGGGACCCAGAATTTGCCGGAGCCTGGATCACCACGTGCTTCCCATCAATGGCACCAACACAATTTGGAAAGTTCCAGCGCTCCTGGAACCCAGCAGCGATGGCTCTCCAGTCCTCCATCTGTGGTACCGGCATGGTCTCCTCAACCAGGGCGGTCCAGATGGCACCCGCAACCTGCTTGATGATGACAGCCACTGTTGCATGCCCGACCCGATAGCTGAATGCTATTGTCCTGTACGAGTCACCGGTTGCCAGTAATATACTTGATTGATAATATATGTCGGACCCCACACACACACAAAACACACACACAGAACACAGAGACCACAGACACACACCACAGACACACATACACACACACCACAGAGACACACCACAGACACACAAACAAACACACACACCACAGACACACACACACACACACACACACACACACACACACACACACA
>CALSBZ010040490.1:17944-31415 GCA_943591055.1 Gobionotothen gibberifrons
CGCATTTAAGCTGACAGGTAGGAGGAGGACACCCCGTTGTATTCATGCTCTTCATGTATAAACGGACCTGGAGCCTCATTACTCCATTAATTAGTACATATTATTGCTCCATCCGCAATTAAAAGGCACTATTTTGCCATTTTTCTTCGCGTTTAAAGCGCATGGTTATTTCAATTGTTCAGTAGTCATTGTGCAGATCATTTCAGAATAATATGTTTTATAATGATTGATCATGAAAGTGTTCTCAAAGCTGGTAAAGGTGCAGCTAGTTTGAATGACTTTGTATACTGCAGGGTAGCTTGTGGATTTACTCCAGGTGGAACTACTGATGTAACACTTGATTATATTTCACATCATTCATCCACATCTGTAAAGTAACTAAAGGTATTAAATACATGTAGTGGAGTAGAAGTACAAAGTAGCATAACATGGAAATACTTAAGTAACATTGAAGTACCTCAAAATGTAAGTATCATCTATCTAAGTTACTTTATGCGATTGCGTATTCAATTCGTTTTTTTTGTAATGACATTAATGTGTAAATATGCCACGCATTTCTAAATCTTTTTTTCTTATCTGTTTTAATATTTTTGTTAACTTGATCTATTAAATAAGTCAACGCAGCTGAAGGCAGAGTTGAGCAATGAAATCAAAGCAGGCTACTGTGTGTAAAAGTGAAAGTGCTGTTGTGTCGGGCAGATAATGGATACAACTGCAAGGTCAAAGGCTCTCATGATACAGTGGAAACAAAATCTCCCTCCTTGATAAGCTCCGCTGGATCAGCTGTAGACTGCGTGACAGTATCAGGCATATTCAAATAAACCAAATGATTTTATTCTATACAATATATCTTGTTTTCAGTTTCCTATAGTGCGTGTAACAGCTTACATTGACCTCCCTGTTTTTATTGTTTCCAATCTGCCCCCACTTTTCACATTAGTCGAGCACAAATTAGGTTAAAGTTGAGAGCAAGTGATCATGAGGTTGTGCAAGATTAAATCTATTTTACATTCTACACGTGAGCCATATTTGACAACAAAGGTCATTTATAAGCATCACTTTCGATCCCATCAACGATCAGTTCATAAAGGGGTTTGTTTGGGTTCATCTCCCTGTGATTCTGTTTTATTATTTCCAAAGTGGGACAACCAGTTTCTCCCGCAATTAGGCTGTAAATCCCAGCATTGTGAGGAGGACCTTTGTAAAGGGATCCCGTGACTTTCACCTGTACTTTTCCACTCTTTAAGTGGCGGTCTGACACACGCAGTGAGTACAGTCTACCTGGTTTAATGAGTGAGGAAAGCCACGATGCAACACGCCTGTCTTTGCTTTGATTTACGCGGAAGAGCTGGTGTTTGAACGCCCCCTTCTGGTGGAGTTTGGATCTACAGATGCTTGTGTTTGCACGAGGAAGAAATGAGGGCCAAGTTATGTGGAGGCCCTAAAGAAAAAGGCAAGGAGGCCCCTGAAAACTACCCTGGTAATCGTTTACAATCAGTACAAATGGCCTTATATTAAGACTGCAAAGCGATTATTTTCATCATTTATCTTCTACATTAGTCTATACACTTTAAAACAATAGAGAGTCCAAGTTGATGTCTTTACACGTCTTGTTTTGTCAGTCCAGAAAAAGCACGACACCTCCATATTTGAAAGTCAAAACAGCTGACATTTCTGCGTAAAAAAATGTACTTTAACGTTAAATCTATCATCAAAATAGTTGCCGATTATTGTTCTATCCAACGACTTGTCAATGCAGCTCTAGCTGACTAATCAGGAATGATTTGACTATTTTTCTTTTTGTATTACTTTTAATATTGTTTTAATATTGTCTGCTTATCTGTATTATTGTGTTGCATTGTTGGAGAAGCCTGTGACCTAAGATTTTCAACGACATAATTACTCTGTAGCTATGTTAGTTTGACAATAAAGAACCTTGAACCTTGAAGTGCCACTACTGCTGCTATTTGAGGACAGCTGTGATATTTTTCAGTGTTTTTTATTAGATTATGTCGGGTATTTTCCATCGACAGTTGGTGTAGAGAGAGACACGAGGAGCTGTAGTTTTGTAGGACTTTTACCATGAGACTAGCTGATGTGGTGGTGCTGGCTAAATCAGTTACAAAGGTAATTGATATGATCCAACAGTTGTGAAGAAAAGCTTTTAAAGAAAGTACCGGACTTGTTATACTGATTATACAACAGTGTAAGGAGATCTCGGTGTGATATTTTCCCTCAGGTCGCCATCTGTTGCTCTTGTTTGTGTTATTGAATACCTGCAGCTGAATCTCACCGAGATAAAGGGAAGTGTATCCGCTGGTTGTGTTGCTCCGTCCTCCACTTCAGTTCTGTCTGAATCTTCCATTACCGGCTATGGGTCACCATTTCTGAGGTTTAATATCTCTCAGTCTGGGAGAAAATGTTCAGAAGTTGTATGTAATATAAATAGATTGCTTCATATCTCAACAGGACATTAAGTAACAAAACTAAAAAGATGCATCACATGGACTTAGAGCAGCCGAGGATGCTTACAGTTTATCTAAACCAGCAAGAAATCACCAATACAGCAACAAGATCAATCACTGGCTTCACAATGGTGGTCCAAATCAATGCAATGCTTCCTTTAGATCAGACTTCAAGTCGATCGATAATTCCCATTCGGACTTAAAATAATGTGCCTGAAGCTGACTGCCAATCCCTGTGTTGTTGAGCATTCTTAAAAGGCCTTAACAGTGTCACAGTATATACAAATACATTTCCCTCTAACAGCAATGTGAGAGCCTTCCGTAAATCCTCCCGCTTCACCAGCATCCACATATCTCTCTCCTTGTTTATTGTTTTTCCATAAATGTCTCGTGTGGATTTTATGAGAACATTAAATTCCATCGACGGCACATCCTGTTCTGTTCCAAAAAACATGTCATGATAATAACAAAACATGACTACTTAAAATGTCTTCCTCCTGCCGGACACGGACAATGTCTGAGCTCAGATGTCTTCCATACTTTCCCTGTTTTGTCTTTGAGGCCAATGCGAAGCCTTTGTGTCCCGATAAGGACACGGCAAAATCCCATGAAGATGCTGCGACAACGCGCGGTCCAAACATGGAGAAATCGCACGTTCCCACACACATACCGTTCATTGTCACTTTATGTGGGGACATTCTTTTGTCACGGAACATTTCTGCAGCCGAACGAAACTCCATAAGTGGAAAGGCCGCTCATTGCGTCCAGACTTCAGACTTGCAGATTTGCGGCAACGATTGGTTTGGAACTGGGCATGATACATGACTGTTAGAGCAACAAAAAAATTGATATAATTTGTCAAACCACAAACAGTCAATACTTCATGAGATGTTGTAGTGCTGGTAGTGTTTTTTAAACGTTTGACTAAATCAGGCAAGCTGTTGTGATTTGCTTCCAGTAGCTATGCTAAGCTAGGCTAAGCTAACCACCTCCTCACCCTAACGTTTAATACATTGAAATTGTATCAATCTTCTTATACAAATCTTGTGGAAACAAAGCTAATTAGTGGTGTCAAAGCTAATGTATAAACTCTTTACGGCTAGCTTTTCTCTCACTGGAAGCTTTTGTTTCGCAATGAACTAACCATATGATATGCCAACCCAGTCTCATGGCATTTCGTGTTATAGTCACGACATTTAATCTATTGATTCGTGTTCACCAACACGATTATCCCCTTCTTTTATTTCTTTTCGTGTCACACACTTTAAAATCAATGTATTTCTACTCGTAATGTGTTTCGTGCCTGCAAAAAAAAAAGCCATGTTTATCCTCCAAACAATTCGATAAATCTTTATACTCGGTTTTTGTAAAACGTAGGGTTCAACGTAGATACTCTTCACATAATATTCACCTGAAAAACAGACTGAATTCAACAAGCTGGCTTCCTGCTTTGTTGTGACAGATGGCTTTTTGGTCCATCCTCTTAATCTCTATTCTGACATGTTAACACCTTATCAATGATCAACAAGAACATCACTATCTCTTTATTGTGAGTTCAGTCTCAGAAAAATATGCTTGCTGCAGAATGATTGAAACCAGCACTAGCTCTGCAGACAATCATCTCGAGAGAGGCCTCTTCTTGCATGTCTTGCAAATCAGGACTTTTGGCTTGGAAATATATGTGCGGTATAAACAGTTGTGTGGCTTCATGGAGGTAAATCCCACCGAACACACGCTGAGGTTGAGGAGAGTGAAAGCCGGCAAAGAATTCCACCGTGGATTAAGAGCTAAATCCCACCTTTTAAAGAGCCGTTTCCTTCACGTGGAAAGACACACCATTGTGGAGGCATGCACATGTATATTATATAAGCGTATAGTGGGATTGTGGATCAAAAGATTCAAGCAGCAAAATGGGGCCTCTGAGAAAAGAGGAACCATGCTGTTTGATGATTATACTGTCCACTGATATCAGAGCAGACATTTTTTTATAACCCGGCATCTGGGTCTTTTCAATGTCCGGTTTGGCTTGCATTAAGTTAATCACAATTTAAGAGGTTATGAAAGCAGGACAAACAAGTAAGAAAAGTGTTTTGTTTGTAATAAACACCAACAACAATCCCACTATTGTTTCCTGTTTAGAGATTACTAATGAATGTACCATGTGTACTGCTCAGCCTCTACGGTACTAGGGTTAGGGTTCAGAAGGTCTTTTCCCAATGGTTGTTGTTATTGGACGGTAGAATCACTTTGGAAACAATTCCCTTTACACCTTTTTAGCATTGGGATTAGGGGGCTGTTCCTGACATTCACGAAATTCACGAGATGTCACGCCCACTTAAATCGATGTTTGGTCATCCCACCTTTGCAACTCGTTGTCATTCCTAACGCTTCACATACGAACACTTTGTCAGGACTCTTTGGCTTTACGGTCTGATGCATTTGGATTCAAACCATGGTGCTCCATAACCCTAACCCTAATCCTAACCCTAACCCTAACCCTAACAATAACACTTGGTCGGGTTCAGGATAAAAATGTTAGTTGGGGAAAAGTCCTGTGTTTGTTTGACCCATTCCTTCTTAGACTTTTGACTATCAGCACTTGCTCCTAGCGCCTACGAAACGTTGCTATTTGATGACCTGGGAATGAGCTCAGGCTGCCCTTCAAGAAGTGCCACAAGAAACAGTTTTGACATGTCCGACAGAGGCTTGTAACCATACTTGCCAACCCTCCCGATTTTCGCGGGAGACTCCCGATTTCATAGCCCTCTCCCGGTTTTCTCCCGGGGTCATATTTCTCCCGCATTTCTCCCGATTTCTGACAAAATCAGATTTACTCACGACTGTTTCCACTCGGACTTTAATACAGCTACGCCATTGTTTGGTTTCCATGGTAGCGCGTCTCTTTAGTTGCGCGTGCAACTGAAAGTCTAAGAGTGTGAGGAAGATTGTCACAGAAAACAGAACAAGAATCGACAACTCGACCCTCTGCTCACTCCTTTCCTGCCCACACATATGCTCAATCAAGGATGGTGCTTCAGGCCGCAAGGCATTGCACTTAGAACTACAATAAGCATGTTAATGTTAATCAAACAGCTCCGGCGATCCACTAGCACCCCCGCACCCCCCACCCCCCCGCGGTGGTTTTGAAATCCTCCCGATTTCTGAGGTCTCAAGGTTGGCAAGTATGCTTGTAACACGTCGTAACAAACCATTCATTTCCAGCAAAACCCATTCTTAAGGTTCAGGGAGAGTCCACCCACTGACAGGATGGGCATGCCAGTTGATGCTAGCAACGCTTTAAGGTAAAACAGAACAAAAACCAAACAAGGCATCACACTGGGATCGGTTTGGCCTAATATCAAATTGCACAATTATTAGCAGTCATCTGGAGTAGAGAAGTAAGTTCTGTTTGACGCCCTTAAGCTAAGACCATGCAAGCCATGGAGAGAACTACAGCTGGTTGAACAACTAACGACAAAGCAGCTTGAATATCTTTGATTGTCTGCCAATCACAGATATCTCCTCTGCTCATGGGGATGTGGGACTTGGCAACTTAAAGCCAAATTAACTTGTCTTGTGAGATGAAATGTGACAGCGTGAAAGAGTTCTCTACTGCAAGAGTTTCCGAAAGAAAAGAGTAGAGTCTTCGAGAGGATACAACTGGAGCTTGCCATTTCGTTAGACAAACTACATGCAGGAGTTAAAATGAAATATGAAACTAAAAGAGAATTAGAGTTAATAAATGGTAGGGTAGTACTTCCAGCAGATACTCTAGAGGTGAAAGCATGGTTGTCATTGATAGCCAAGGGACAGTTTTTCTAGTGTTTACTGCCAAAACTGGATTGCCAAGTGATCCAAACTCTCATAATCCATGGGGCCCAAAGGCTCCAGGTCATTTCACAAATGATTAAGGGAAGGCAAGGCAAGTTTATTTTTATAGCACCTTTCAACACAAGGCATCTCAAAGTGCTTTACAAAAAGGATATGGCTTTACAAAAATGATATGTACCACCTGAGCACTATGTAGGCTACCATTACCTGAGTGGTGTAGTGGGCGTTGGACGCGGGGGTACGCCGTACCCCCACTTATTTTAAGCATGAATTGTTTTTAACAGTCTAATAAATATAAAATCATTGCCAGTGTCATCAGTTGCAAGTGTGTAGCCTATTTGTTTTAATAATGACGAAAAACATAATTTCAGATTTCACAGTAATTATAATAACAACGTAGCTCAAGCATTTATGCAACTTGATTTGAAGCGCGTGTGTGTGTGTGAGGGGCAGCACCGTGTGTGTGTGTGTGTAGGGTGACCAGGTGTCCCGCCCCCACAAATTGAGACTATGGCCCGGATTTGAGTGACAGTCGCGCAGAAAGGCCGGATCGGTTCGCTGACGGCCGGTAACGCCCTTTTATTATTATATTGTTTAAACCGTATCATGTTGAGCTGACAGGCGACACAGAGGTCCCGTTGACAGTTCACGAGCGCGACGCGTCCATAGTGTCTCCCCCTGCCCCGTCCACCCAGTAAACAAATCTCCACTACACCACTGCTGAGCACTTTTTAAACTAGAGGTGGAAGAAGTAGTCAGGTCCTTTTCTGTTTCAGTGGGATGTTGTGCATGTAAACCAGTGCTCTGATGTGAAAATAGCTTTCCTGTACAGTCGAATACGTCTCTCTCTCTGCAGATGGGTGTAACTTGGTGATGTGGCATTATGGCACACCAAGTCTGTCCCTGAAATAGTGCTCGCCTCCGTCTGTGGCATTACGCAACTATTTATTCAGCCACTGACAGTGTCGCACAGCCGGTCCTCTCCAGACTTAATGCTGTTAGCTTCACGTTTCACACAGGGAACCCAAAGCAACCACCGTACTGAGAAATAAACCTCCAACCAGAAAGGATGAGTTCATGGTGAAATAATAAACAGTCAGCACTTCACACAGACTTTTTATAATTAGATTATGCTTCTGGAAAATATTGAGAAACCTGATGCAGTTATTTTCCTTTCAAAGCAACAGCAGATATTTTTGCTAATATGCAACATGTTCATCATATTTATCTGCTGGCTATCCCTTTTGCTTTTTCAGCAGAGGTAACCGACCTGAGTCACGCTGTTCTGTGCAAACACAGCGGGGACAGTTCGGGGAAGAAGCTGCAGGGTCAAGTTGCCAGAAGTCTTGGTCAAACAATGAACAGATGGCCAGTTGTGGCTGCTGAACGGTGGCGCTGAAAAAAGTGACATTTGAACATATCATTAGCATCTTGTATGTCTGGAAATGACATCCCGTTTGCTCTGGACCACGCACACAAGTCCCTGTCAACAGCTTGAGTTGCACTGAAAAAAATGCAACTTTGACTTTAATTTAATGTATTATGTCAACAGATTGCACATAACTTTATTAGGTTAGTTGAAAGCAACAATATAACGTTTTTAAATAGCAACTATTAGGTTTAACTTAATGTTATTGCTTAACCTAATACAGTTGTATGAAATCTGCTGACATAATACATTTAATTAAAGTCAACGGTTCAGTTTTTTACACAGACAACATTATTTTTGAATTGCAGCCAATGAATAGGTCTTATGTTGGCAGTTTCCACAGCTTCTCAGAACTACTTCCACTACTACTATAGGAGTTATAAGGAACATATGTATTTTGCAATTTGGATAACGTGAGCCGTTAAAGAGTGAAAATGTGTGGCTGCTGTGCAGAGATCAATCAGTCCGGTTAAGTTTCTCTTATGTATTTTTAGCCCCACTGAGCCTCGGCTGGTTTAATCTCCCATAGCGACCGTTTTCTGGATCCCAGCTGGGCATTAAAATGCAACGAGGTGCTGGTTTTGTATAATGTAATAAGCGAAGGCACACTCTGTGGTTTTTCGCAACATGTGAAAAGCCATTAACTCTTTGGTTGTATATTAGGAGATGACATGGTGTTCATGGGCCCCTCTGTGTTCAGACAGCATATAATGATTTGTTTATCAAAGCTGCTTTGTACGGCTAATCGGATTTCTGCAGAATTACCTGTGTCCCTAAAACATTAGTTGTCATAGTAACAATGATGACAGGTGCATGCATGACCGTCCTCAGTCTATCACCCTGCTAAGCATTGGTGAAGCGTGACGGGAAAATACAGGCTCATTCGAAGTTTTGTTGAACTGAATAGCTAAGATTGGGAATGTTGGTTTGTCAAGAACGGGGTCGTATTAGAACAGTAGTCATAGAACAAAATGTTGAAAAATCTTGAAGTTGTAGAACAAAATGTTGAACTTGTGTAGACCAAAGCATTGTCTCCATGGCAACAGCTTTCTCCTCCATTTTGCAATTTTACGATATGAATGAAAGACTCACACGGCTTTCTTTTATTTCTCCTCAGGTTGGAGATCATCAACAAGCTCATGGGTCTTACAGAGGACAACACTAGACCTTCAAGAAGCCCGACTCACAACGACGTCCCTTCTTCAGCCTTGAAACAAGCCCCAAAATGGCTGCCTGGTTTCCTGAGACTCCGACCAGCTTCTGGAGTTCGCACATCCCCACCAAGTCTGGCATGGGCTCGACCCAGGGATGAGTCTCCGAGGTCTTCGAGAGTTCGTCGTCACGCTCATTCGGGACCGCGGAGTAGTCGCCATTACCCCCAAAACGCCCAGCTGATGAGAGTCGGTTGCGTCCTGGGAACCTGTCAAGTGCAAAACCTCAGCCATCGGCTCTATCAGCTGATTGGTCAGAGCGGCAGAGAAGACTCCGCCCCCATCAACCCCAGGAGCCCCCATAGTTACGGATGAGAAAGCAAACACCCCCAAAAAACACTCACAGCAAGTCTAACACTGAAAAAACTGAACTGTTGACTTTCACATGACTGCATTGGGTTGGTTGAAAGCAATAATATTAAGTTCAAATATTAGGTTCAACTTAATATTATGGCTTTCAACTAACTTAATGACATAATACATGTAATTAAAGTCAACGTTTCAGTTCTTTCAGTGTATCCAGATCTCCATTTATTTATCTTTTAATGTATTATTGGTAGAATTTGCATTAGTTTTCGATGTAGTCCTTGTTTATTTATCTGAATATGATAGTTATACTCCTATGTTTTGCCTCCCTAGTTTCAGTTTGAATTCAATATCATCACCGCCAATGTGAGTTCTCCCACTAGTGCTGCGGATAGCTGTACAAATCTTTCAAAAAGTGGAAACAAGCACCAAAATCGGGCCATTTATTTAAAAAAGCCACAAAATTGCGACATACCCAAAATGGCCGCCATTTTACCCAAAATGGCCGTCATTTCCAGCCGATAAAAACTGTATTTTACTCCAGAATTTTAACAACTTGACCAATTTCTGTGATTTCAGTATTGAATTATTTCTTTTGGACTATGGCCAAGTCAAATTGAAAAACTTCTACCGAGCTTCTTCATGGCATTTTAAACACTTGAAAATGGCAGCCATCTTGGATTTTTGACAGGCTTTTTTGAAAGAGAAACCCTCAAAGGAGTTTATTTGCCAATTTTAGTACTTGTGTCCACTTTTGAAAGATTTCCCTGGTATATTCAATATCCTGCAGCACTAACCAACCACAGACTGATTGCTTTTTGAAGGATGTTCACGTCTTTGTTTTCCACCATGAGCACTATAAGCATTAAGGGTGGTCCTCAACACCATCCTTAGGTTCTGCTCCTGCCTGAACTCTGACCCCTCCAACAGTTCATTGAACACTTACAAGCCCCTGATGTGGATTTCAAGCTGCTGGAGCCATGTCAAAACCAATGTATTCCCCAAAGACCCCGTAAACAACCCGATGAACCCTTTTTGGTCAACGTTGCAACGGCTCCCGGGTCGTTATCAACTGAACACGGACATCCCTTAAATATTCCACTATAACTTTGTGTTTCGGGACCACAGTTTACTTTTGAAACAAACCACAGCACTTTGGTTACACCGGAGCATTCGGAGGACTTTAAGTCAACGCTGGCAATGAACATGTGAAAGAAGAGGGGCAGCAGCCTTGAGAAGGAGTCATGGAAAACACAAAAGGATCAGTTTCAGTGTTGCTCCATAGTGGCCTGTTGGAGGGGCCAAAGATCAAGGCTTTTTCTCCGCAGGAGGCCAGATGTTTGCCTTTTCACGTGATTCATACGTTTTCCTTGCAAGTCAGGACTTTGGGTTGACAGCAGTTTAATATCCCTTTTAGGAGGGGGGTCCTCAGCATTGACGTTTACAATAATTCAATGGTTGGCTCACCTAAAATACACTTCTGGTATCCCCTTACCTTGCATGAGGTTTTGGGGGATTGAACATGGATTCTTATTATGGAAACTATTCCCAATGCCCTTTTTCAATGCTAGACAACATACCTTCATTGTTTTGCGTTAGAAAGTCCAGCAGTAGTGGTGCAGAAGAATGTAGAAATGAAGGTCAACCGTTCAGACAACACAATGGGTTTAAAGTAGTCGTGAAATGCCCACTAACGACTGTTTGTGTTATGGCATGAGTCCATAGTGACAAAAATGCTAGGTGTAGGTACTCAAAATAGCAAAGCACCGTCAAAAATACATTCCCAGACATTCCTGACTTTCTATGTTTGTCTGTCTCTGAAATAGTGGGCGGACGACAGACTGAAAATAACTCTCAAATTTGACAGTCCATAAAAAAAAAAAAACACAATTATGTTACATATTATTTGTCAATTTCAATTATTTACTTTATGTTGGCCTCATCTTAACTTATACAGAAGGAATACACGAGCGGTTTTATGTGCACTTTTATCTGGATTATCATTTTTATTCTTTGTATTTTTGCGTATAACTTGACAAAGTATGGTATTCCTAAGAGGCATTAGTTTGAACTCACCAAATACCTGGCAATACTTGACAAATCTAATGACTTTACATGTGACATACATCTTATTATAATGTGCATAACTTCATCTGTGTCTTCTCATATTGCTTTGTGTCTCTCAGCTCTTTCCTTTCTCTCTGTAACCATGGAGGTCAGAGGTTAAAATCCTTGGTCTTAAATCGAACCTGTTCAAAGGCTTGCTGAAGTCAAACATGCCACTCTCTCTGCTGTAATGGAGCTAATTAATGTCTCATGACGGATTATTAAAAGGCTTTTCAAACGCTAAAAAATCCTGGTGGATCACTTTTTTTTAATCCTCCTCACTTTTTAAATATGATTTCAAAAACATTTAAGTGTGTATGTGCTTAGCCTATCAGGACACGTATCTCCTGTGTTTGATCTGTGCTCTTTTTTTGTTTTTTTGTGATGTCAAAAGTTGCGTCATGTCCAAGTTGTGTGAGCAACGACCGCTAATACCTCCCCGTAAAAAAAAACACCTACAGCTGTCATGTTGCGAAGGAATGAGTGAATAGACGTGTAAAATGTGTGTTAGTTTTGTAACTTAGTGTAGATTCAGGGTCACAGGAAAGCACTTTAACGCAAACAGCTGTCACTATAGTTTCTCACAACTTAATGTTACTTGTTTTGTGAACGCTAGGGTTCCTTTATGTAAATGTTGCATTTGAGATGTTTGAAGACGTCAGCGATGACTGTGAACGCTGTGTGCATCAGCCAAACTATTTAAATATGTATTTAAATTATCTTTGTATGTTAATATCTGTTTGTCACCAAAGACTATTTATCTCACCTTTTCCACAGTTCCTTCAACGTGACCTTGTGGTAGGAAACAAAGTCTAAACTGTAGTGAAAATGTTACTGTTTGTCAATGTTCTTCACTCTGTAAAAAAATAAAGAATTATACTGTAACGTGAGTATGGAGTATGATTTAAGTGTGTGTGCATTACTAAAACACATAAAGGCATACTCAAACGAATCACAAACATCTTGAACCACTAAATAAATTACTCTTTAGGAATCATTTCAACTCTAAAGTGACCTTGACCTTGACCCAAAAATCCTCATATAAGTCAATCATTACACGTCAAAAACCAACATATCTAATAGGGGGCGGCAAAAATAAGTGAATGAAACATTGAGAAACATGATCCTGGCATCAGCAGCCACGTTAGCGTTAAAGGTCGTATGACTGGACAGAGTTAATGAGTGACAGCACGTTTAGTCCACATCAGACGAGCTATTGGGTCATTTCACAAGGTGGAAAATGAGAGACGAGAATAAGGACGAAAGAACAGGAGGGACTGAATAAATTATGTTCATAAAATACGAGTCAAATACATTTATATAAATATCAATTTATGCTACGCTTTTTCCTTTACTAAGCCCCAAGGCCCCCCTCGGCGGGTCCTTTTATTTATTTTTTCACGACACTTTGTCTCAGGGCATCTTAATATTTAAGAACCTATTAGTGTGTTATACCAGATTAACGGAAATAATCTCAGCTAACTGACGATACAAACAATATTTACCAAAACAAAACACAAGTCTCATAAGAAGCATCTAAATGACCCCTGAGCGAAAAATGCTAACTCACTTTAGCACAGAACTCAAGATAAAAGATACCCGTATTACTTATCGTAGCTGCACATACAAGATATCCGATTAAAGCTGAGGTTCCACAGATTATTTAGGTATATAGTATCATCACTGAGTGATCCGAACTCGCGACAGGGGAAGCAAACACAGACATCACAACACGTATCTATATGGAGCTTCTAGGGAGATCGTCTCACCGTAGCTGTCAATCTGATCAAAAGACGTGTTCAATGGCATTAAAACGAGAAACAACGCGGTTGAATCGGTTAATCCATAGGTTTTTAACGTCTCTGTATAAAAAATTTTTTTCATTTATAATCCATAATTCCATTTTTATGTACAAATCGGAGAGCAAAAGTTAGCTGCTAATGGTAGCCACCAGAGTGGCTGCTGCTCCCCGTCTTGGCTACGCGGCAGTCTAACACACACACATGACCAAATAAGGACTATGTGGGAGTTCCCCTCGATTCCATTGGCTCTGACGGTTAAAAAGAGATGTCACATGTCAAAATCGAGCAAGGGGGGCCAGAGATATGGAAAATCCACCCAAA
>CALSBZ010040491.1:0-11417 GCA_943591055.1 Gobionotothen gibberifrons
CACACACACACACACACACACACACACACTGCTCTATGAACACACACTGCTCTGTGAACACACACTGCTCTGTGTGCACACACACACACACCACACACTGCTATGTGAACTGTGAACACACACTGCAGTGCAGGGGTCTTTAGGCTCCATGTATTGGAACAGTGTGTACACTTGCTCAAGTCGCATGACTATAAGCTGCTTTACTTCTCACCTGTCTGCTGCTTTCACCCCCCCCCCCCAACACCCCCCACACCCCCACACCTTTCCCTTCGACCTTTACTACACTATCAAATCTTGATCTACCATTGATGCAGATGTAGCATTGTTATTAGACACGCTTGTGGCATGCATTTCCTCTTGTTTCTTTTATAATCCTAAACAAGTCACTAGGGTTGTGTATCTGTTTTAGATGAATATATGATTTACATTTAAAAAATAGAAAATGAGATAGGAGGCTAAACAAGTGAAATAATTCAGCTCATGTACATCAGTTGTTGCTGGGTACACTTCATACATCCTCCATTTGAGCAGGATATTAGCTGGTATTCATGGTTTGGGGTGTTTGTGCTTGCGTAGGCAGAGCTGCACAGCGTGGGGGTGTCAACGTGTAGTAAGGATGGAACAACAGCAGCATCCTTAACCCAGCTCAGTTAAGTGGGTTAGGGCTTTGCCTCATGACCTACTTCCCTTCGCAGGCCAACACACTGAGACTTAACAAGGAAACCTACTCTGCAGAGACAATCCCTTTAGGAGAACGACTTCAATCATTCCAGCTATTCAGAATCCCAACCCAGTGCCAGATAGTGGAGGAGGATTGGCTAGATACATGTTGTTGACAATTTAAGATGATCATGTGATCTTGTTTGCATGCCATGCCCCTTTTCTCCAACAAGTGCTCTGACGAAGTAACAAATACAAAAATACAAAAAAAAACTGAAGGACAAAGACAAAAACATTTCCATAAAAAATAAAATGGTCCATTTACCATCTCCTCACTATGATGCTGTTCAGTGAGCAACAGGACCGTGTGAGGCTCTGGCCTTCAGAATAAAAGCATCTCTAAAGCTAGATGTATGCATTAACAATAGATTACAGCCCAATGGATCACATGACTGTGTAATGTATGTCACTAAGGTTGAGCCTCTCATTGTTGTGGCTCAGCCCCCCTGCCAGCACAGGTGAAAAACCCCTCTCAAATGGTGACATGCCTACATTATTGTTTCAGCTGCAGTACCAATTCTGATGAGAAGTTGTAAAAAAGTGTTGATACGAATGTATATTGTAGATGGAACTGCAAGAAGCCAGTGATAATGCTTATAATATATATATATTGTATGCATTGTTTAAACAAGTTTAATATGGAGTGTGTAATGTGAAACGTGCCTCACCTGTTAGCTCATTTGGAATAATGCCTGAGTGTAACCACCATTGACTGAATAGTGAGATGTGTGTATCTGCTGAATGGTGTCAGCTAATGTGTTTAGCTTTTAGTATGTTTTGTTTAATGTAAGATGAGAATCATAGGCGGCGCGTGAGGCTCAGGTTTGGGAAGGCTAAATCACTTTTTTTACCTGACGCTGCCCGCCTCCGGCGTGAAAAGAGATCAACTCAGTGAAAGCACCGCCTGCTGACCAATCAGAGCTCAGTGTGCGGAGTTTAAATCTAGTCATATTGCAGGATAAAGGAAATACAGTTTAAACTGCCGTATGCAGATCATCAGATCATCGATCATATAATATCATAATATATCATATATTTCCTTATCTGAGTCAGCTTCTTGAGCCGTATCTGGCCGTGCAACACTCACATTGTCACATACTGTATGGAGAAGTATTATTTTAAGCAACACATTAGGTTGACGAAACACTCAACTCAAATGTAATTAAAGTCAGATCCACTCATGTCTTAGATGGGGCAGTGATATCATACAACTGTTGTACGCTTTCAAACACTTGGTCGTTTATTTAGGCTATTTATGTGGCTTGTATCCTGGATTATATGTTTAAGTCATGGATGGTTAAAGTTCATATTTGTCTAATATTAGTTTACTTTTCATTAATGAAGTATGACGCTGTGTTGTCAGTACACTTGTCCCTGTTTGTGATTGGTCAAATGTAGCTAACCCCGCCCCTTTCACGTGAATGCGCTCTCAGCTGGAGAAAGAAACCCTGGCTTGATTTACCGAGTTGATAACCAGTGTCGTAGCGAGATCTCGTTTGTTAGGGTTAGTTAATATAACAGTTCAACATATCCAGGGTATGTTGAACTGGCTTCGTAGTACAGGGTGGCTGCATAGAAGCGCTAATGTCAAAGACACAAACATTATACATTATATTTTTATTTTACCAGGATGCAGTGACACAAATATTTGGGAAGGCTTAGCCTTCCCTAGCCTACAGTACCCGCCGCCCCTGATGAGAATGTAAATGAATGTTAATCATTGGACCATACAGAGTGCACAGCCTCGTGCAGCGATGTGCTTTGTATGTCAGAGGATGAACGACTGCAGTCAAATCATTCTAATTTAAAGGTATGCACGCCTGGAGGTCTGGTTAATGTCCAAATGTGCACAGGACTCTCAGATTCCATGCTTCAGGGTGTTGATTCATCATTTTTAGGGCCAAGTGTTTGATTTTTGTAAGACTCATGTTTTCTCTGCATCAGTGGGGGTTTAATGTTGTATTTCTGTGTGGAGTGCATGCTCTCCCTGCAGCAGTGTAGTTTTCAGTGTGTATTTTATGTTCTGCAGGAAACCCTTTTTCCTTTGATCAGTCATTCCTTGTATCCATGGCTTCTGTAACAAATAAAAACCCTACTTACCCAGGCCATTCTCACAGTCAGTGAACTCCATGGAATGAACAGCTCTGTCTACTCCGAATGGACCCATTAATGTCCTGTCGGGGTGGGGGGGGGGGGGAGAGAGGAGAAAATAAGTACAACATAAACTAAACTTGAAAAGCTTTCACTTGTTTTTCCTTCACAGAGTAGAGCCTTCAGCTGCACAGTCAGGGCGTGACATCATGAGAGCAGTTTGACGTGATAGAAGATCTGAGAGGTTCTCCAACAGCGGTGCAGGTGGAGACAGATCACTGCTCTGGATGAGTCAGGAGGGGGGAGGTGCAGGGAGGGTGTCAGTCTGCAACTGCACCAAAGACTGGCACATATGGTTGGCATACGTTGTAAGATTTAAACCAAATCTGTCTTCTAAATCTAGACTGCATACTTATTCTACCCAGGTTGAGTCTGTAGTGTCTTCGTTCAGCAGGAGTGTCAACATTTGTTGTGCCCCCTCTCTCTCTCTGCCCAGTGTGTCTGCTGCTTTCCGCTGGCAGCAGTCAGGCTGGGCAGACTTTAAAGATCCCATGTCATGGCCATTTCTACTGATCATATTTCCATTGTTGAGGTCTACTAGAATAGATTTACATTGTTCAATGTTCCAAATTCACATTGGTTTCTCATCCAGCATTTCTGTATAGTCTGTGTATTTACTCTCTGTCCTAAACGGCTTGTTGGAGCTCCTGCCCCCCCACCCCCCCCCTCCCTGTGAGCCCACTGTGCTCTGATTGGTCAGCTCGCCCACTCTGTTCTGATGAGTCTACCACCGTTACAGCGGAACATCAGTGATTATGTTTTACAATGGCGTTTGTTAGCAACCAGGAAATGACACTAGTAAGGACAAACAGATGAGCATGCTGCGTGGGGTCTGGGGGCCGTGTTGGCGGGACGTTGCGCGGCTCGCTGCTGCGAGGAGCGGACAGTGTGAGCTGGGTTCATTTCCTGCTTGCTGCGAGACATCGCGGGAAGGGGGGGGTGCTGAGGGGGCTGCAGCACCCCCATCTGCGAGGGTCCACTAGCACCCGCACCCCCCAAACACGGTGCACAGTTTGTCTTTTGTTATATTTAATAAAGTAATGAAGAAAGTCAGATACAATTGAAATCGATCTCACATGCAGGAAAAGAGCAGCTTCATGCTCAGAGGATAGAGAGCTTCTGCCCCCTGAACACAGTAACAGTCCACTCTATAGAAGAAAGAAAACAGCCAACTGGTCCTACCCAATGATAACACAAGATAAGATATACCTTATTGAACCCAAATGGAAATGTTTTCGTTACAGCACCATGTTAAAACAAGGCATTACACATCATTTAAAAAATAAAAAGAGGAGAAAATAAACAAACATTACATAGAAACATCTCAAAATAGAAGATACAAATCTGTCAAATAAACACTATTATTTACTACAGACAAGTCTCATTGTCTGTCTGTCTGTCTGTCTGTCTGTCTGTCTGTCTGTCTGTCTGTCTGCCTGCCTGCCTGTCTGGCTGGCTGTCTCTATGTCTGTCTCTATGTCTGTCTCTCTGTCAGTCTCTCTCTGTCCGTCTCTCTTCACACGTCGTGATCTTTAGTCACATTCTATGATTTTGTGATTGTGGACGGTGAAAAAACGTTCTAAAAACTAAAAATAACTATGGAATAATAATAATAATGAACTTTTCCTGTTAGTGTTAAATGTTTAGAATGTGGATGTCTTTCGCAACACTCAGTAGTTTTAAAGCACCAGTCGCAGTGTTGTAGTGACTTCTTGGATATTTAATGTTCATCTGCAATATTCTGGAGTGGTCCCATTCAGATGTGTTCTTAAAGTGAACTGAAGCAGCATATCACACAACATGGTGAAGCTGGGAAAAGTCCAACACTCACTCAGTAAGTCAGGGACGATTGAACAATAATACAGCCTGTCCAACTCCACCCATTCTCACATATTAAAGCAGCTTGTCGAGCTGAGGGTCCCAAGCTGCATATACTCCCTGTAACTCTAGAGACACTATCTGCCACAGCTGAGAGCAACAATGTTCACCTCTGGGTGGATAGAAAGACTCCACCGTACAGTTTTAGCATAAGAGCATCCTAACACAGGATGCTGACTGTAAAAATATACTGAGTTTCCAGCAGGGTGACATAAGAAGGGTGTGTGTGTGTGTGTGTGTGTGTGTTGTAAGAGTCGGGAGGACCTGATCATTTATTCCGGCAAATTACTCAGACCTACTAATTGACCTGACCGAAGTTATTGAGTCTATGTAAGTTTACAGCTTGGCTCAGATCCACCAACGTCATCAAGATCTCACCTCTATTAACTCCCCGAAGAACCAGGTTCAATTAACTGCTGTTTCTATTCAGACAACTCTCTAAATCTGTTTAAGCGATCCCGAAAGGGTTTTGATATCAGTAAATGAGGTGTGGCCCTACCTAAGTGTGAGTGTGGCAGGATGCAATCTTACCTTTGAAGCAGGAGAGGAGAGCGCAGATGTCTTTTAAGTTGTCCCAATCCAAAAGGTGGGATCAGTTTATTTGAAGAAAAATAGGTCCAAACTAATACAGGGTTTTTACCTTCTCTCTTTACAACATTATACTCCTACTAAACCTATCATGCTGTGATCATGTTCTAATATGAAACTTTAACATTTTACATTTATCACTATAATTTGGAACTTCAACTGCCCAATTCAGTTGTGACATTTAAAATCTCCCGATAGAATTTAGAGGCATTTCCTCATAAAAGACCGGTGATAATAAAAAGCACATTCAAACTTTCATTCACAAATCAATTCACATAACTTCCATACCTTTTTTCCGACACAGATGGCGGGTACTAACATTCAAAAACCCATACCTATCCGCATGAATTCGGAGGAAGATTCCTCACAGCTGGCGGGCCTAATATTCACAAACACATCAGATATCTAATCATTCCACTCATTTCACAAAGTAATTCACTCAGCATTCAACCAAGAAATTTGAGAGATATTGCTTGCTCCCTCTCCGCCAGTGTCTTTATGCTCAACAACAGGATATACAAACCTAAAGACACCTCCTCCATACCCATATTTGCCGCAATTTGGATAAGGCACACTCACACACGCTTACCTCGTGTAGAGTGTGCATGGAAAAGATCTGTGCGGAGACTCCGTCTGGAGCCTACCGCGCACCATGTTCCCCAGGTCCCTCAGGAGCATGGGAAAACATAAGTGCACCACGTCCCCCACACTCACACACGCTCCGTGTAGAGTGGGCATGGACAATAGTGAGGAAGGCTCTCCCAGCCTGCCTCCAGCCCTGTATGGGGCTGATTGCGCACCATGTCTCCCGAGTCCCTCAGGAGCATGGGAAAACACAAGTGCTTTATGTCCAGGGGGGGGGGGGGGGGGGGTCAGACACCTGCTGACCCACAGCCACCCTCCCTCTCACCAGTCATGCATTGCCTCGGCAAGCACAGACGACGAGAAGGAGCCAGACATGTCCAGGAGATAACATTTTATGAAGGAGCCTGGCGTAGACCAAGACGCAGACGTGCATATATATCCTACACTCACACTGCTGAATAAGGCTGTTTGAGACAGGCACAGCCCGTGTAGAATGCGCACGGACCCCAGTGGGGAGGGCTCTCCCCGCCCGTCCATAGGCATGTGTAATGCACCTGCATAGCCATCCTGTTAGGCGCTTCTCGGAGAGAGCTTTTCCAGCCACACCATCCCCAAAGCACACAAACAGCTGTTCAGTGCGTCTAATGGCAGCCATGCGCTCTACATAACATGCTAGCGCACGCACTGGGCAGAGGAGGTGCAATTTAGCCTCCCTGGCCTCAATATGGGGTGGAAGATTAAAGCCACCTAACTGAATAGCCCTTGACCTGAACAAACTCCTTAGGCTCTTAGGAGTAAAGGAGGGGTTCGGTCTGAGTGTCGCCCCGCTACGGTCACCCCGGATCAAAAGGCAGCTTGGGTGCACCGACAGAGCGGTCAGCTCGGACACTCTTTTGGCTGAAGTCAAGGCAAGTAGCAATGCTGTCTTCCATGACAGTGCTTTCAGGGAGGAGAGCTCCAGGGGCTCAAATGGTTCTGTGACCAGAGCCTCGAGCACCAACGGCAGGTCCCACTGTGAAGCGGAGGCGTGCACTACTGGGCGCTGCCTCCTGACCCTCTGCAAAAACCGCGACATAAGCGGCTGACTGAAGGCTGACCTGCCTCCAAATCCTTCATGGCAGGACGAAATGGCTGCTGCATACACATTAATTGTGGAATGAGCCAGCCCCCTGTCCACCAGTATCTGTAAGTAGGTAAGAATAGAGCCCAGCGTACACGACAGAGGCTCTAGACTCCTTCCTTCACACCATCGCCGGAATCCCGCCCACTTTGGCCTGAACAGGCTGTGGTGGATTCTGCTCTTGCTGCTTTGATAGTCTGAATAACGTTGTCAGACAGCCCCACCTGTCTCAGCCTGTCCCTCTCAGGAGCCAAGCCTGGAGAGGTTGGCCCAGAGTGGGTAACGCCCCTATTGCCCCTGCTTCCTGAGACAGCGCTCCCCAGACCTGAGGAATAGCCCAGGGCTGGCCCACCATCATCTGTGTTACCCCGCGTACCACGGCGCCAGGCGGCGATCTTGGGCCACTAGGATGACTGACAGCTGCTCCCGCCTCACCCTATCCAGGAGGGGGGGGGGGGGGGGGAAGGTGCAGCGGTGGAAAGGCGTAAAGCAGCTTCCTTGGCCATGGCTCGTGTGCAAATGCGTCCACCCCCAAGGGCGGATTGTCCCACCGGGCCAGGGAGAACCACAGGGCACAGTGGCTGTTGCGCCGATTGGCGAACAGGTCCACCTCTGCTCTCCCAAACTGAGTCCAGACCTGCTTCACCACCTCCTGGTGAAGCCTCCACCTGTCTGGCAGGGGTCCGCCTCTTGACATGAGGTCGGCCCCCCCGTTCTCCCGTCCCGGGATGTGCAGGGCCCTTAGAGACAACACAGTATGTGAAACCCACAACCACAGGTTCTCTGCTGCGGTCAACAAGGCTATTGAGCGGACTCCGCTTTGCCTGTTGATGTACGCCACTGTGGTGCGGTTGTCGCTCCTCACTAGCACATGTTTGCCCTGTATTAAGGGTTTGAAGTGCTGTAGGACCAGAATCACTGCTTGCAGCTCCAGGAGGTTGCTGTGCCGAGCCTCTGTCAGAGGCCAGCAACCACCTACAGCTCTCTAGGCACGTCCCCCCCCATCCTGTCACTGAAGCGTCTGTAAAGACTGTGATATAGGAGGTCACTTGCCCCAGTGGAGCTCCCCTCCGCAGATTCTCTGGGGACCCCCAGAATCGGAGGTTACTCTCTACTGAGGGGGGGATGGTCACCAGACGTCGTTTGTGTCTTGAGATCTAAACGAAGGCCGGTAAACCACCTCTGCATGCGACGTGCATGCAGGAGTCTGAGTGGCACTACGGCGTGAGCAGCCGTCATGAGACCCAAAGTCTGCATGATGATCAAAGCTGTCACCGTGGCCCCCTGACGCAGCCTGCAGACTGCCCGCAGCAGGGATGCCTGTCTGCTTTCTGTCAGGGTGGCACATAGTCTGCCTGCATCGAGCATCACCCCCAGATATTCTACCTGCTGGTGAGGTATGGGGGAGCTCTTCTTCCAATTGACCGCCACTCTTTTTCAACCCAACTTGGTTAGGTGTAGGATCAATTGGGCTGTGTGAAACATTGCCCATTCCCTGGACCTGGCCATGACTATGAGGTCGTCCAGATAAAATAACACCCTCATGCCATGGTCCCGCAGCGGTTGCAGCGCCGTAGCTGCACATGCGTGGGGATAGGGAGTAGCCAAACGTCAGTCTGTTGTACTCGTAGGCTACCCCCTGGAAGGCAAAACGCAAATACTTTCTGTGTTTTGGAGCAATTTCGCCATGAAAGTAAGCGTTCTTCAGGTCGATGGTTGTGAACCAATCGCCTGGCTGCACCAGTCCCAGTAACTGTTTCATAGTTAACATATGGAACTTCTTGCATGCAATGTGCTGGTGCAGGCATTGAAGATCCAGAATGGGCCTGAATTCTCCTGTCTTCTTGGGAGCCAGGAAGTACAGGGAATAGTGCCCCTTCTCTCTGACTTGAGAGTGCACATGCCGAGAGGAAACCTATCTCCTCCTGGGATGACAGATTTGCCTCTCTCATGCCTCTGAACGGAGGAGGGATGCTGCAAACCTGGAGTGAATAACCCAGTCTCAGTGTCCTGTCCGTCCGCTCTGTTAATACACCACTGATTTTCCATTCCCCATAACATTGTGTTAGGGGATGTGCAATCAGCTGCGGAGCCACAGCTATGAAGCTGTGGTACTCTCTGGTGGCCCACTCCGCCGTCAAACCCCTATAAAAGGAAGTTTGACCCATGGGGGGCTGACACAGAAAGGGCAGATTTTTCACTGAGGACCCTGAACACACCACGGCACGCTCCCGTGAGAGTGTGCGCTCCGCCATAATGCTGTTTTCTCTTAGAGAGAAAGAGGCATCAATCTGAGCTTCTTCTGTCCATGAACGCACTGCGGCCCGCTCTCGGGGGGGGGGGGCGCGCGTCATCATAATGCCGTCTCTTTGAAAAGGGCATTATGGGGAATGTGGAATGTGGAGAGAGATGACTCTTACTCTGGGATAAATGCAATCGTTTGTATTGAATGCATTTTACACACACATATCACTCTAGAACTAGAGTTACACTACGTAACCCACTGTTCTTCTGCGGAGGTCCCTGAACGCACCGCGGCCACTCTCACGGGGGCCGCGCCTCATAACGGGTGTCCCATTAACATCGTATGAAAAACGGCCTTGCCGATCTCAACGAGACATTATGGGAAAAATGTAGAATGTGGAGAGAGATGACTCTTACTCTGGGATAAATGCCATAGTTTTTACTAAATGCATTTTTCACACACACATCACTCTAGAACTAGGGTTACAATACGTAACCCACCGTTCATGCAACAGGGCCTCTTTTCGACTTCCTGTTGAAAGGAAACCTATCTCCTCCCAGGATGATAGATTTGACTCTCTATTGCCCCTGAATGGAGGAGGGACGCTGCAAAGCTGGAGTGAGTAACCCAGTCTCAGTGTCCTGCCCCTCTACTCTGTCAGTACACAGATTTTGTGGGGCTTCCCTTCCCCACAAAACTGTGTTCAGGGGACATGCCAGCAGCTTTGGAGCCACAGCTAAGAAGCTGTAGTATTCTCTGGTGGCCTACTCCGCTGCCAAACCTTCCATAAGAAGGGAGTTTTGGCATGGGGGCTGACACAGAAAAGGGCCGATTTTCTACTGAGGTCCTTGAACGCACCGCGGCACGCTCCCGTGGGGCCGCGGCTCTGTCCTAATGCCGTCTCTTTGAAACGGACATTATGGTGAAAAGTGGAAATGTGGAGAGAGATGACTCTTACTCTGGGATAAATGCAATCGTTTTCACTGAATGCATTTCTCACACACACATCACTCTCTCTTGAACCCGCACAGTGTTTTGACAGCACTTCGGTTTATTCCACTCACGTGCACGCGCCCAGCTGCTGGCTCCTATACTGGAGTTTACAGAGGGGGCGGGGAGTGTGGGACAGTGTTATTTCCTCTGGGGGTGAGCAAGAAGCAGCCACGCCGCGACTACTCCTCACCCACGTGACCAAGGAGATCCAAAGAGCCCTTCCGTAAACACGGGGGCTCCCGGCCCGGGAGATCAACACGGTCCTTTTGGAAAGTGCCATGTGGCGTGATTCCTCACCGGGACCAACACACCCATGTTTATTTGCAGTCGCCTTGTCACGCGGAAGCGTGGCAGAGCTGTTTTCAGCTCCCTGCCCAGCCTGCTGCCCGCTGGGAGCAGCTGCGCTCCGCCGCCATGGTCATCACCTAGGGCGGTGGACCTCCATGGACCGGACCCGGCAGTGCCCGACAACGGCAAACGGAGCCATCCGCCCCGCTGGAATGGCGAACGTGAATGGCACCGCCTCGGCCATATCCTGGTCCCCCCAACACTCTAAGCAGAGGTGGTGGAGACCGGCGCCCGTGGGGCATGGCCGGGCTTCCAGTAATGGTGAGTCCATTTTCCGTTTCTTCTCATCTTCTAATCGTCGTTCGTTTAATAAAACTCTTCGGTTGTCAGCTCGTCTGAAGAGAAAAAAGGATAGTGGGCGGCGGGTGTAGCCGCCTTTATATACTGTGGCCTGCGCGCGCATTCAGGTAGGCTCGCCCCGATTGGCCGGCTACGTTTACGTAAACTCAGTAGGTGAAAGCACGCACAGCATGATAGAGAGTAGTACCCATAGAGTCCAGTAGAGGGCGGAGCCTGTGTGAGATATAACTGTCTCTCCCTTATCAGCGACACCCATAAACCATTATAGGCCTTACACACTCAATTTGACAAACCACTTGTGTTTTGTTTATACTGTAAATATAGAAAAACATAACATATGAAGCATTTTCATTGTGGGTTATAGAAGAATATAATTGATTATATTTGATTATAATTTACTTTCGTTTTAAGTATTCAACATACTATGAAGATCTTAACAGTGTGTGTGTGTGTGTGTGTGTGTGTGTGTGTGTGTGTGTGTGTGTGTGT
>CALSBZ010040492.1:0-10182 GCA_943591055.1 Gobionotothen gibberifrons
ACACACACACACACACACACACACACACACAACCACACCTACACAATGTACAACACACACATAACGACATATCGCTACCTGGTTGATGCAGGAAAAATGGTACCAACACAACTGGCGCACATGCCTAAGATTTCCTGGTCAGAAACAAAGGAACGCAAAGTCAGGTAAACAATTTAGAGGCTCATTTCAGAGGACTGGGGGGGGGGGGTCCAGCGACCCTCCCCGACAGGCGCACGGACGCGAGGGCCCGCTCATCACTGCGCGCACAAGTGCGACCGCAGTTTTAATTGGTTGTGTTATGGGGCCCTCTAGTGTCTGAACACGGTGGTATCCCAGGTTGACAACCTCGGTCAACACTGCGCATGGCGATGATGCGTTCACAGACTCGGTTACCGTCCGCATTCTGAGAGAGGCAACAGCCACTCTCAGAAGCGGAGCAGTCACCTGACTGTTTATTGTTTTTATTGTTTTTCTTTTCATTATTTTTGACTGCGCCCTTGGCTTTAAGCCTGGAAACGACAGTGGAAAATGATTTATTAGAAAAGCCTGTTGAGCCCCAGCTTGACACAGCGCGGGGCTCAACTTCCGCGGCGGTCGCCACCATGCCTCGATTGCCGGGCGGCAAATCAACAGGTATGAAGGGGTCTTGTCCCGACAGGCTAGCTTGGCGCGCTAGCCGTTGGTGGAGGCTCTTGGTGGTGAAGCGGGCACAGTGTCCGCACGCACCGGGGGCGTCGATAGCCTTCTGGGCATGTTCCAGCCCAAGGCAGGACGAGCAGACCTGGTGTCAGTCCGTGCTCGAAATCTTGAACTCGCAGCCGCAGAGTCGAGCCTCCGAGCCTCCGTCTCCTCTGGTGTGAGGGAGAGAAGGGTCCATCCTCGCTCGCCGGGGTGTCGACGTGGAGGGACAAACTAGTAACAGGTATGTTACCGTTTGAAAGAAAAATCAAAACCTTACCGTTATTTAGGAAAGAAAAAACAGTGGGGCAGATTTTAGTATTAACTGGTGTGTTAATACATTAAATCTTCGTGCGAGGCAAAAGTAGCCGGCAAGCGTCCGGCGACCAAAGGTTAGCTTGTGGTTCAGTCTGTGGACAGTTAAGCTAGCCCTGCTACTGATATTTTTGAGATGTGCTCCGAAGCGAGAAGAGGCGTTTGAATGACGCTGCGACGTAGCGCAAGCTACTTAAAGGGTGGGTGGATTCCCTGACGTAGACGTCAAGATCACCAGCCAATCAGGATTGCCGTAATGAGATTGATGCTTCTGATGCTACGCGTTGAGGCGCATACCCATAGTGAGACATCGAACGGAGTGTTATGAATGAGAACTCATCTTGGGGTAAACCCGCAAGAGAAAAAGCATTTGAGCTCCATACTGTTTCAGAAATAATCCTTGATGTGGTTTTGAACATGATATGGCGGAGTCTTTTTTTTTTTTAAACTTTATACCCTGAATCAGCACTTTAGTAACAGGGCTGAAATAGAGGGATATGAGGCATGGCTAGAATGGGTGATCCGTTTGGTATTTTGAGCAAAACACATCATGGACATGTTTTTGATATATTTGTATATATCTGAGACCTATGCTATTGCCTAAAAATAGCATGATAGGTGACCTTTAAACAAAGATATATCCAAATGTAAATACCTTGGTCCAATTTTGTAAACCTGCCCCCAATAATGCATGATGTCAGTACTTCAAACTGGCCGGTAACCCTAACTAGCAATTATGTCCCAGTCAATCCAGACCCTAGCTATGATTTATCAGACATCTAAGCAGTAAATCACTGTAAAGGCACATATTTTACCCTGGTTCAAGCTTTCTTCCCCGTTCTTTAATCACACATATAATGATTGATAGATTATGCTTCAAATTGTTAGCTGATTAAGATGTTCAAAATACTGCATCAAAATGTTCAACATTGATTCTCTAGGTAAGAAAAAAAGCTCATATTGTTGCTCACAACCTCATGCATTGTGTTATTTAGTATTCATTTCTCTACCTGGGAATTTACATGAATATAATTGTAATACATTAAAAACGTGCGGATTACTCGACCCAGAGTGCTGCCCAATGAAAAACTGTTTTCCCGAAAAAAGGTAATACGCCACAGCATTGTTAGTTTCACACTTTGTTTAACTCCAACATGTTCAAGTTTATCTTAAAACAATAGCCAACAACAATGTACATTTAACAAACTTTTAACCCAAGAGATTCAAAAGAGACATCTATGTTAAACGGGTTTTAAAATGTATGATCTTTATCTAGATTTTAGGGAATAAACCACATGAAATAGTGTTGAGAGCTAACTCTTAAGTGATTTACATCACTCAAAATGTCTATGCGCACAATCACTGAGGATATGTGATTGTTTGTAACAATATGAATAAATTAAAGTTTCATAATTACATTTAAAATTATGATGGAGAAGCTCTTACCCAATGTCATATATCTTCTTTCTGCCTCTCTCCTTGGGTTCATTATTAATTTGTGATTACTTTTCAACTCTTTTCAATTTTATTTTATATTTTAAATATGCATTAATTCTCTAATTATTTTGTAGCACTTAGACTCTGGATTTTTCAGACCTTTTATTCTTTTGGATAAGCAAATTGTTTTTTGCCTCTCCTTTCTCTTGCTCGCTTTCTCTTTATTTGACTCTCCTCCTCTGGCTCACTCTCTCTGCTTCTCTTTCTCCCAGGACAGTCACTCAGACAGAGGAGTCACAGACCACATTAACCTTTCAGAGCTAAAAATCAATGTCCTGTTGTTAATTTGAGCTAATTTGCTTCCACTTAGTTTTACAGCAGCCTTCTTTTTTCTTTTTTACCCCATCTCGAAGTATAAAACGTCTTTTTGCAGCACATGAGAACAAATGCCAGTTGTGTGCATTCACATTTCAACATGCAAAGCATTTTTCTGTGTCCTTAATACATGTCCACATAGCCCTCTAGGGCCTTCTTAGCAATAGGAAATAACATTATTCAGTGGTTCACTCAGTTGAGAGGATATTCACACAGAAACCCCAAAAAGAAAACTCATTGAAGTGAAATGTAGGCCTATTTCTCATCGGTTCTCAGTACTTTTTGCAGCTCTGTATATATATAACATCCACTCCAACTGGCACCGACTGAATCCAAATTCAAAACCACAATGTGTATTATTGCAAATTAAAACTGTTTAACCCAACCCACTCTCTGAAGTCTGCGTACAAATGACACAACTTTACACATTGGAAATGCGTGCAATCGATACGCAGAAGTCCGATTTTGCGTGCATATGATACACTAACCATTCCCATTGAGTTCTGAGGCCGAGTTTTGCGTGCATCCTGAGGAACGGATAAAAAGCCCGAAATTATAGAATTCAACGAATAAATAAAAACAAGGATAATTGTGTGTTATTGTTGAGTAAATAACAGTGTGTTATTTAGAAAAGAATAACAAATTAGAAGGAAAAAATATTTTTTTAAATACAGATTTCAGTATTCTGAGGCTCTGAGCCCCATTTCTTTTCCTAACGGACGACAAAAAAAGTCCGACATTATACGATTTAAAATAAAAACAATAATCGTGGCTTGGTATTGAGTAAGAACATATTTTTATGAACCACACAGCCTCCGGTCTACCAAGACCCGACCGGACAAAACGTGGCGTATCATATGCACGCAAAACTCAGCCTCAGAACTCAATGGGAATGGTTAGCGTATCATATGCACGCAAAATCGGACTTCTGCGTATCTATTGCATGCATTTCCAATGTGTAAATTCGTCTCATTTGTACGCAGACTGAAGAGAGTGGGTTGGTTTAACCATACACACAGTGAGTATTTAATTAAAAAACATTTGACATTATTTGACTTGTATCTTCATTTATTAAGTATGAGAGGACAAGACATAGAGAAACAAACCCTAGAATGAGATATGGACATGAATTCAGACGTAGTGAAATTCTTTAAGGGGCAGTGGTAGCCTTAAGGCTTGACGTAGTATCTAATCCTGACTCATAATTGTTTTCTTTCGAGAGTTCAGCCCCTGGCATCAGTATTATTATTCTAGCCGCCTTTTGCTTGTATATCGACGCAGAAGGTTTGTGCGTCATAACACTATACTCAGTAATGTAGCATCACATGAAATGTATATTACATGAAATAAGTGTAGTCTCAAGCAGAAATCCTTTTCAGGTGTTAAATAAGAATATTTAAGTAAATGTATATTTTTTATCTCCAGCAGCGTTAGTTTGTTCAATGATCTAAATAAATACAAACTTGCTCAATGCCTGTGATTGTTGTCAAAATGTCCGCCTTATTGCATTGGTATGTCAAATGAAGGTAGTACAGTATATCCTAAATAGAGCATGGCTCTGCAAATGCATAAACTGTTTCTCTTATTTCTCTCTTATTAGGGCCTGAGCACGAAGTGTGCGAAGCCCTATTGTTATACTGAGAAAATATTTTCTTATTCTTCTTGCTCTGAGATTTAAACCTGTTTTTGAGGGGGTTACCACACTATTCGTGTAGCGACATTTGGCAACGCCGCCAGGACGGGTGAAAAATTTCACATTCTGGATTCGATAGCGGAAACATTTCCAACATGCTCTCTAGCGCCACCTGTCAAAATTCAGGTTCCGGAAAATTTACATAGTCGCAGCGTAACTCGGACGGACCTGAAATTTTGCACACTTCTCCGGGTGGAGCAGCTCTACATATTATCCTCTCATAACCCCAAGCTCCGCCTACTTTATTTTTTTTTTAATTAGCATAATGTGAAAAACAGTGAAATATTCACTAAAATTTCAATTATTTGAATTTCCACACCAAACTTAGTGTACATCATCAATGGAGGGTCGGACACATTACTGTAGAAAATGAGCACGATGTGTGGAAAAATGTGGCCCACATCCATGGAAACGTATTAGCAAAAAGGTGTGGCCTACACATAAATGCTCACAATTTATCCAAAATGTATCCAAATATCACCGACTTTGGTGGATAGGTTCACTTTGTCTTGGGGAATAGGCACCAAAAAGCATGTTGATTTTGGATGATAGGGGGCGCCAAAAACACAACAAATTGATATCTGAAGAACGGATGGACGAAATAAAAATATTTTGTCATAGATATAGTGGCAGGCTGAGTATAAACTGAGATTTAAAGTGTCGCAGCCAAAGAAAAATGTGGGCGTGTCCTATGCAGTTTTTTCTCAAAATCGAAGGGTTAAAAACACGTATTGACACATAACTTTAGACAAAAATGAGTTACGGCCTTTAAACTCGAAACACACGTGACAGGCCACAACCTTTTCCAGACTGTAGAATAAAATCGTATGTTTTGCCAAATACGGCTCAGTAGCGCCCCCTATTGTGCGGTAGTCACATATAGTTTCTCCGAACTACCCGAAACTTGGCACAGACATTCCTCATTGAATTACGGACATATTTCAAAATCGCTTCCATTATCCCCGCCCCTCATAAAGTCGGCCATTTTGAAAATTTCCGTTTTAAGCACATTCTCGCATACTTCTCCTAGGGAAATGATCGGAAAATTTCCAAACCAGGACTAGATCTGCCCATATCCAATGTGATGCTAAATTGCGAATGAATAGTCGATCGCTCAAACGGGGAGTTCGTAAGCTAACGGAGAAGGTACCATTTTCCACTATTTAAATCTCACAACATCGCTGAAATGAGCTTGGGACGCAAAACTTGGAACACCTGTCACAGCCCACGACCTTTTCCAGAATGTACAAAAAAATCGTACGTTCTTGTAAACCAGCTCAGTAGCGCCCCCTATTGTGCGCTAGTCACATATAGTTTCTCCAAACTACCCGCAACTTGGCACACACAATCCTCATGGAATTGCGGACATATTTCAAAATGGCTTCCATTATCCCCGCCCCCCATGCAGTCGGCCATTTTGAAAAATGTCCGTTTTAAGCGCATTCTCGCATACTTCTCCTGGGGAAATGATCGGAACATTTCCAAACCAGGACAAGATCTTCCCATATCTAATGTGATGCTAAATTGCGAATGAATAGTCAACTGCTCAAACGGGGAGCTCGTAAGCTAACGGAGAATGTACCATTTTTGACAATTTAAATGCCACAAAATCCCTAAAATGACCTTCGGACGCGAAACTTGGGACACACGTTATAGCGCACGTCCTTTTGCAGACCGTACAATAAAATCGTACATTTTGTTAAATCAGCTCAGTAGCGCCCCCTATTGTGCGATAGTCACATATAGTTTCGCCAAACTACCCGTAATTTCCCACAAACATTCCTCATGGAATTGCAGACATATTTCAAAATGGCTTCCATTAGCCCCGCCCCCCAGAAAGTCGGCCATTTTGAAAAAATGCCGTTATTCATGCATTTTCCGCACATTTTCACAACCACCTCCTCGGGAAAACATCGGCAAAATTCCAGTCCAGGACACGTTCAGCCCATATCCAATATTGTGTTCACTTGCGAACAAAATAGTTGCTAGCTCAATCGGGGTGAACGTAAGCTAACAGAGAATGTACCATTTTTGACGATGTACATGTCGCAAATGACTCCAAACTACTCGCATATAGTTTTCCAGATATTCACGAAACTCTGTATAAACATTGGTATTATGATGGCACACATATTTCAAATGGCTTTTCTTTAGCCCCGCCCCCCACAAAAATTGAACGATGGCCGTTTTTCATGCATTTTGAGCACATTTTCCCCCACTGCTCTTTGGGAAATGTTCGGAAATATTACATTCCTGGACCAGTTCAGACCATATCCACAGCCATGCTAAATTGGGAGTAAAAAAGTTGCTCGCTCAATCGGGCCGGTCGTAATTTAACAGAGACTATACCATTTTGGACTATATATATAATATGTCGCAAATTACTCGCATTTGGTTGTTCCAATATGCAACGAACGTTCTATACACATTGCTCTTATCATTGCGGACATCTTTCAAATTGCCTTCCATTTGGCCGGACCCTCAGAAAGTTGGCCATTTTTCAAAATGTGAAGTTCCCATGCCTTTTCTGCACACTATAGGCAAGGCATCCTAGGGAAATGGCCGGGACAAGGCCATACATCAAAAGTGCAGCGCATATCCAATCAGATGCTACATTGCCAAGGAACAGTCAGTCGCTCACATAGGGAGTTCACAGCCTAGAATGTACCATTTTCAAACATGTAGATGACAGATAAGCTACTCTGCCTTGAACATCATCTGTCTCTCAACTCCCCACGCACAACACACACACACACACACACACACACACACATACACACTCAAACACACACACACACACACTCACCTACTGTTAGTCCAACAACACCCTGGCGGCATATTCATTACAACAGACACCTATACACACCCTAACCCTAACCTTACTGTTTATTTGTAGATATCTCCTAAAGCCTATAAATAAAGTGTGTAATGTAGGCCTGTCACATATATTAATGAGCGATATATATTATACACACTGTTCTGCTTTCTGCACTGACCTCAGCAGCTGTTCTCACTGTAAACATCGCCTCACAATGAAAGCAGGGGAGATGTGATTTTTGAGTAAACAAACGGTAAAGGGTAGAAAGTCTGATTTCACATTTGATCATCTCAAATAACTTATAATCACAATGGGAACAGTTTGCAGAGCTGTGCTTCCTTGCCATAAGTCCAGCCAAGCGTCACACCTCTTTCAAACATCACTGTTGGCTGAAATCCTCTCCGGAGAAGACTTCAGTGTACCCTCGGTTATAGCTCCTCCAGAGAGACTCCTCTCTCCTCTCTCCTCTGCATCAGTGGACCCTCGGTTACGGCTCCTCCAGACAGCGTCCTTGATAATCGATCGTCGACGAGCCTTTACAGAAATGTGTTTTCCTTCAAGGCGGCGCACCCACATACGTTTCCCGGTCGCTGCCGGACGACCTGGGAGTCCGGGACGCGAATGTTTGCGAAATTACGAACGGCTCGTTTCGGAGGACTCGCGCGCATCTGCTTGACACCGGGACGACCGGCGACCCTCCCCGACGGGCGCTCGGACGCGAAGGCCCGCCCACAACTGCGTGCACGTCTGTGACCGCAGTTTTAATTCAAAATCAGATTGTTTTAGTTGAAATTTCAGAAGAAACATTGGGACATTTTAAAAATATTTCTACAGTTTAAAACTAAAGAGCACTACAGCAATAACCTAAGAGCTAGTAATGAAAAGGTGGAGTATTTGTTCAAATCAGCTAATTGAGATTTTTGGAGCATTGTCTACATTTTTTTTCACCCTCACCATCTGACCTCACTGATGAAGGTGAGCTTCGAGCATAAAGGCCACCTCACCGCAGTCGAACACCATCTGAGAGCAAATGGCTGTGCATGCGTGGCTGCATGATTATCATCTGCTCATTGTGCCTTTGGAAAATCAGCAGCAGTGTTTCTCTTGTTATAGGTGCATCTCATGTAGATAAATCAGAGCCACATTGCTGTATGTGACCATTACCAAAAATCCATAATGGATCTGAATAACAGAAATGTTTGACAGTGTGTGTATGTGCTTTGAAATTCTCATTTTGCGAGACAGGCCTTTATTCAGGAGGAATGCATAATGGATGACACAATGTCATCATCGATAGGCCTCTGGATTTAAAGAAAAGCCTTTAGGTCTACACCCTTGTTCACGGTTTTCAAAAAAAGCGCAGTTTCCTAAAACAGGCACTGCAGTTTTTAGTATACTTGACTTAAACAGGGGGGAAGAAATCATCAGTTGGGAACTACATTTAGCATCGGATGAATATACATTTGGTGTATGTGGATTAAGGTAAAATTAAGTCTTTTTGACAGGAACATGTCCCCCAGTGTGGCTTTAAACTGGAATCACCATAAGTCTTTAAAGGTAATATAGTGATTGAAATGTTGTGACACCTTGCAAAGTGCACAGGAGGTAAAAAGAGATAATATTACTCAAAACATTCCAGAATTATGTATGTATTCTCAACAAGTAGCAGATATTGGTAAATTATGCTAGCTGTATACAGTATGTATCTCTCAGCTTCGACAACAGACCCAGCACTGCGGCAGCGCTGTGGGAGTAACAAGTGTTTGAGTCAGTTCATCATAAAATTGTAGCTGTGTGTTTGCATAGTTTACAGAAGTGTGTGATCTGTTAAACACTTCAGCTATTAGGCTACTTTCATTGATATTTAATTGTGGCCATTAATCACACACTATATTTTGATGCTTTATGTTTCCTGGTTAAAATATTTACCACCAACTGACAAGGTAAACCAAATAATTAGGGAACCGTGGCAGTGTTGATCATCAGTCATATGTCATCAGTTCTACTCTTAACCTATTATTTTGCACTTATAACAGATACAAAACCTTTTTCAATTTTAATGAGTGTTTCATAATCCCAACCATTGCTTAACCTTTGCAATAATTGTTGTGTGTGTGAAGATTTACAGTGTGTTGAATGGCTGGTTTTTCTTTTTGCAGGAGTTTAAGTTTTAAACCATTGAGTTCAGTCTATGCTATCCGTCTCCTTTAATGTTCACTGCCCAGGTTTGCAAATATGGCAATGACTGCTCTTGCTAAAACCCAGTTATTCTCCCATTTATTCCAAACAAACATAGAGCACTTGTGGCCAAATATGACAGTATAAGCTAGGGCTGTCCCGAATACCATTTTTCGGGCTCCGGATATTCGGTAGTAATCAGCAGCGAATATTCGAATATTCGGTGCGGAGAGATTTTTTTTTTTTTATAATTTTTTTTTTTTCAAAAGGTTTCATAACACGCTCCGAATCCGAGACACCTGACAACACGCTGTTAAGCAGAAGCGCAGAAAGAGCATACTATTACGATTTATATTTATTTATTGTCTCAGTACTCGCATACATTAAAACTAAATGTGTCCTCTGCATTTAACCCAGCCGCAGTAAATCTGGTTCCAAATTCCGTCTATAACGTTTTACAACCTGAAGAGTCAAACAAAGATACAAAACACATATTTCTGTTATAACTAGGGATGCACGATATTGGTTTTTTGAAACCGATACCGATAACTTCCTGCTTCTCAAGACCGATACCGATAATATTATATATATATATATATATATATATTAAATGTACCTGTAGTTTTTGCACACCTGGTGGTAGACTAGTAGTGAGCAAATGACATGAGCATTACTACTATGAACAAAA
>CALSBZ010040493.1:0-11891 GCA_943591055.1 Gobionotothen gibberifrons
GAAAGAAGGGATGAAGGGAAGGAGAGATGAAGAGATGTAGGGAAGAATGTATAAGGAAAGGAGAGGTGAAGGGAAGAAGGGATGAAGACCTGTATTTTGAAAGGTGTGGACTCACTGGTGTTGGGAACTGGAGCTCATGTTACTGTGATTATCAAGAGCCCGAAACAATGAATGTGTTGAGAGAAAACGTTTTAGCAAAAGCATTTCACAGTTCCAGCTTCTCAAAATGTGTACATGGTGCTTTTCCTATTCTGCAACGACTGCATGCTTCTCTGTGTGTGTTAGTATTGTCCCGGTGTAGTATCAGGAAAGGACCGGCATGCTTCCTCCTGTGACTCCTAGCCGTGCTAACTGTGTGTCCTGCAGCCTTCTCTCCTCCTGCAGCTGCACTGACGCCAGGAACCATCATTTTGATTTATTCCTCAGCGAGGAAGAGATGGAGACGCCTCTCCGGAGTGATTGCATCGGGCTCCATCTGTTTGAGATGCATTAGCCGAGCACTACTCAGCTCTTCAGGCAAACTGTGAAAGAGAAACGGCCTCCAGTGGGGGAAGGAAAGAGGATCCACGACTCAATCAAGATACTTTCATCTGAATATATCTTCTTCTTCAACAGTTGAACAACCAACAATTACAATACTCAAGTAAAAACGACTGTGTATAAGTATATTCATTATTCCTTCATACAACAAGACTTTGATTTACAAACATATTGTTTATCAATGTCTACTTTCTTCTGGATTTCTTCTCACTAAATAAAAGTGATACATGGTCGATCAATGAACGTCTTTAGATGCAGAATTTCCCAATAATACCATAATAATAATAATAGCCCTCTTTGTAACATTGTTGATGAGTTGTTATTTTGACCGTTTTGACAGCAAAGCAACCATTGGAAGACACTTTTTCTTCTTCTGTGCCGGAAACACTTCAAATTCAAAGCATTCCATTTATTTATTTATGGTCATATATACATTGTAGTTCAGTCAGACAACTCACGTGTTCTTAATATGTTTATTATAAGCAGCATATAGTTTGAGTTTGGCGTCTAGGCTCGGCCTCATCACTCCACAGATTTACAAAGAACATTGAGTGATGATTAGATAACTATCCCCCAAGCCTACAGGTGGAAGCTGGGGTGGAAGCTGGGGTGATGCTGGGGTGGAAGCTGGGGTGGAAGCTGGGGTGGAAGCTGGGGTGGAAGCTGGGGTGGAGCTGGGTCAGGCAAGCAGCAGGAACATGAACGTAGCAGTAGCAAGTGAACACAGCAGTGGCAGCAGCAGCATAGCGAGGCAGGAAGACCTGGCAGCTTAAAGTGGACCTATCATGCTATATTTGAATAATATATTGTAGGGCCATACCTATATAACACATGTCTGTGAAGTTTTTTTTTCAAAATACCAAACAGATCATGCATTTTAGCCATGCCTCATTTCGCTCTATTTGCTCTATTCCAGCCCTGTCTTCACAAGGGCTGATTCTGTGGCAAATGAGCTGCAGCTGACCACGCCCCCCTGCAAAGGAGGGGGGCGAGGCACGAGCGCCATGTTACTATGCTGTTACCATGCTGTTACCATGCTGTTACCATGCTGTTACTATGCTGTTACCATGCTGTTACCATGCTGTTACCATGCTGTTACTATGCTGTTACCATGCTGTTACCATGCTGTTACCATGCTGTTACCATGCTGTTACTATGCTGTTACTATGCTGTTACCATGCTGTTACTATGCTGTTACCATGCTGTTACCATGCTGTTACTATGCTGTTACCATGCTGTTACCATGCTGTTACTATGCTGTTACCATGCTGTTGCCATGCTGTTACCATGCTGTTACCATGCCACGGCAACCTCTCATTCCCCTGATAGGTGGAGAGTTGGCCATATAGGCGGAGCTCCTCGTCACTGACGTCAGAGATATTTCAAATCTGGATCAGTCTGTATCAGATCCGCTGCAGCCCCGTTTTTAGAGATTTGGGTATGGAGGAAAAGAGAGAGGGTTGTGTTTTCTGACACTTGGTGAGTTCCCTGACACACCGGGGACACATATTCATGTGCGTCACGTGTTAATGTATCATTGGTGCTCGAGTTGACTGCCAGGAACTAGCTCGCAGGCTTCGCCCCATATATGGCAATGGAAATCTGGAAGTCCCAACAATGCAACAGAAATATATATATTGCATTAAACAATAAAACACAGTTTAGAAAACATCACAAATAGTGCAAGAAGAAACAGAGAATAATTAAACAGTGCAAGATTATCCTGCAAGACCAGTGCAGGAAATGCAGGAGCAGTAAACTATACATGTATAAAAGACTTGAATGCGCTGCAGATGTTTTCCGCAGAGCCTGAGATTGACTTCTCAGATCTTTCCTTTGAGCGTTCAGACTCTCACAGATTTGCATTTACATCTCGTCGCACAGAGCCAGAAGGAATTAGCTTCAGGATTCTTTTGTATTTTTTACACGATTTGTCACCGTATAAAGTTCCTCTTACAATTCAGGAAATGCCTTCTTTAAAAATAATAATCTGTGTAAAGCCAAGACTGTGTCCTCTTTGTCCACTGTGACAGCTACAACACCACCGAAGAAGAAGAGCCATCAACCCACAAAGGAAGAAGTGAACGAGTGTTTGAAAAACATGCAGCATCTCCGCAGCGCCAGAACAATCAACCCATGAAATTACATGTATTTATTACAAACAAACAGCTTCTCAGCGTCTGCAGCCGGCAGCAACAACAACACACTGAGAGTGATTTCCACATTGTTATTCATTACATTGATGCAAATATTTTTACTTTATTCCCACATCCACGTACTTCATAATACTGTGAACTTTTTCATTTCCCCCTTGTCAATATTTTTGCACAAATCCCACACCTCTTGAACTTAATTGTTTCTATATGTTTTTTATATCTCATCATGTGTTTATTGTTCTGCATCAAGTCACACATTCCTTGTATGCAGGCCTGTACTACGAAGCCGGGTTTTCGCTTGGCGAGCAAACTTCAGGGTTAACTCTGGGTTTCAGGTCCTAAGGCGCTGGTTCACTTCTTACCTGCTCAGGATAAGAGATCAACTCAGTGAATCAGTCAATCAGAGCTCCGTGTGCAGAGTTTAAAGCGATCAAGTCACATTGCAGGAGAAAGGAAATACAGAAAAACTGCCGTTGCAGGAAAGACGGCCGGAAAAAATCAACTGTCTGTGTGAACGTGAAAATGAATAGAATATCACCTCCCATCTTCAGAGCAATCTGACTATTATAACATTAGCGTTAAGAAAGCTTAATTAAATATCTGCCACAACATAAGTAACCGGATCAAAGTAACATTACAGTCCGCGGCATATCACATCATAATGTATCATATATTTCCTTATCTGAGTCAGCTGAGCCGTAACTGGCCGTGCAACACTCACAGTGTCACATACTGTATGCAGAAGTATTATTTTAAGCAACACATTAAGTTGACGAAACACTCGATTCAAATGTAATTAAAGTCAGATCCACTCGTGTCTTAAGCCCCGGACACACCAACCCAATTTTGGCCGTCGATAGATGTCGGGCCATCAATGAGCGTCCTGTCGCCCTGCTCAGATTGGAGTTTCCCGCACCGTAGTGTCTTTTCGGCCGTGCCGACACCTTCCGCCACCGATTCGACATGTTGAATCGGGAGGCTGTCGGCTAAAGGCCGTCGGCCAAATAAATCACTCTGATTGGCTGTTCAGCTAGCGAATCAGTGCACGAGAAGCGAAACAGAAGTGAGGGACCCAAACAAACAATTAAGAAGGCAAATCTGAGATGTCATTTAAGTCCAGCTCTCGACACAGGTTCGGGAAAGCCCCATGAGCTTCTCGCTGTAGAGTGAAAATGGAACGCACACGCTATTTGTTGTTTGTTTGTATCACGCAGTCTGTTCTTCTTCTCTCGGTTATCACGCAGTCTGTCTTCCGGTTGTTGCCTCTTTTGAATGATGAATACACACTACCGCCGCCTGCTGGTAAGGAGAGATATTGCCACTCACGCATGCGCAGTTCGTACGTGCTTCTTGGCCGTCGGCTGAAGTCTTTGCGGTGTGTTCCAGTGCGACTGTTGGCCAAGACGCAGGAGACGTGAGGCGACGTGACAGTCGGGTCCGTCGGGACGTGTTCTTTGGTGTCAGTTTGGTGTGTAGGCCCCTTTAGACGGGGCAGTGATATCATAAACCTGTTCATGTACGCATTCAAACACTTTTTCTTTTACCAGCTGTATTCACCTTGCAGGTGCAGCTATGTGGCTTTTATCCTGGATAAAGTGTTTAAGTCATGGATGTTTAAAGTTGAACTTCTTCATATGTCTAATATTATAGTTTACTTTTCATTCGGGAAGTATGACGCTGCGCTGTCAGTACGCTTCTCCATGTTTGTGATTGGTCAAATGTTGCTAACCCTGCTGAAAAAACCAGCATAGACCAGCATAGTGTTGACCAGCAAGTTGTGTTTTGGTGCTGGTCTATGCTGGTGATAGATGGATGACCAGCATTCTAGCTGGTCAACCATCTATTTTAATCTTTACGTTAAAATTCGGGCAGCTGTGGTTGCCGGAACTTGATCGTTAAAGTATAGCAAAATACATTACAAATTACAGTTGGTTGGCATAGACGTTACAGCCAACAATTGCTTATGGTAAATTGCAATGGCAAAAACAAATAGTGCAGGCATGGTTCCATGTTCAGGAAACTGGAACTTTGAACAGGTGTTTTCATCTTTTCTGCCTGAAGATTCACAAGTTTAATTTGTAATTGATTTTTGTATCCACTCATGCATTTTGTAATGTGTCTGAATTGTTATTATTTCTGGTGTAATTTAATCTTTGATGAGTAGGCTACATTTGTCGTCCTTAACAACGGTCAATAAGTGCTTGACAGCGGTCTTCACAACTGGATTAACAACGTGTCACGTGTTCTGAATCGACCAATTAGACTCGAGTATTCAACTCAACCATGTAATAATGGAGAATAAAGCCCAGTGAACACGAGTTAACAATAATTCATATTAAAAAGCAAGGCAGGAAACGCATTCCGGAAGAAATGCAATTTAAACGGTAATAAAAGATTATTTTATGATCTGTAGAAATGTTATAACTTTTGATAAAAAGAAAGAGGGGAAACCACAAGAATGAGTTTGAAGTAAGCTGCTGTTATCTTCAGTCTCCGCTCGAGCTCGACCGGGCTGAGGAACAGCTTCTTCCACCAGGCGGTCAGGATGCTCTCTCCCTCTCCCCTCTGACATCTCTCCCCTGACCTCTCCACCACACTTTCCCCCCTGCCCCAAATGGACCTGGACTTTACCCCCACCCCCCACACACACACACACACATACTTCCCTCATCCAGCACCAGTCACTTTTCTACCCATCTCCGCTGCTACTGCACTGAAACTGTACTTTGAACATAATTGTCTCTTTTGCACTAAAGAATACTTGCATTAATGTCAATTCATGTTCTGTGGATTGTGTTTTTTTAAATATATAATTAACTAGTACTTAATAATACTATGACTTAGTTGTATACCCTGTTTATCTAGGCCTTGTATCTTGTGTTATTATGTATATGTCACACTGTGGGACTGTGAGAAACGGTATCTCAAGACTTCTGTACGTGTTTTATGGAGCTGCTATCAACAAGGAAACACAGTTTGTTTCTGCTTCGTTGGAATGCAAAGACCATTTCATATTCGGCTATCCTTTTTTATAAATGTGTAAATTCCCTAAAGCCAATGAACAAGAACTTTTTACTCGTTCTTATAGTTATTATTGTCGTTCTGATTTTAGGATATATTTTCCACGATCCATTTTGAAGCCATGACTGAGCCTTTTTCTAATCTATCTGCATGTATTGTTTAACCACGTAAATTCCTCAGGGAAGCAGCACTTTAAATGACTGGGAGAAGTGAGGTATTCCTTTACCTGACGCGCCTAAAGCAGGAGTCAAAGTGAAGGCACTTCCTTCCAATCTGACGGGTTGTCTTTTATGGTTTTTGGTTTAAGGGTCGGATAGGGAGGAAATGATAAACACCTATTGTTGAATTTGAGACACCTGCCTATCATACAGATTAACCCACGACCTAACAAAGTGGCGAATGTCGTGAAATTATCCTAATCTAAATAATGAGGCACCAAAGTTTCCTAGAAACATGACTCAAGCTAAAGTCTCCCTTTTTTATTATGTTCTGTAAACACGGCCATGACGATGTTGGCCCATTGGGTTTACATTCATTTCCTTTTTTGTGACCTTACTAACCCTTACGGTAAATTGTTGAAAAGAAATCCACATATTTACAAATCAGAGTTCAAAATAATGTTACTTTTTCATTTGGAAATACCTGTTTGTATGCACGTCAACTAGGGATGGGAACGATTAATCGAATATTCGAATTTATTCAGGTATTCGAATATGAGTTATGAATATTTTTATTAAAAAAAGGGATGCCTAAGTTGATTACATATTATCAAATTGAATAATTCAACTTATACGACAGTGCAATAGCTAAATGTGGCGCAAATGCGCTCCGCATCCGTTGCGAGGTTCCGGCGCTAACAGTTCATGAGCGTGCTCCCCCGCCCCCTGTCAACACTCGCGACACATGAGTGGCCAGCCTAAACAACAATAAACGCTGCTTGGCAACCGTGTGTGGCGGCAAAGTACATAGACATTTTGACAGGAGAGATTTAGTTTTGCCGGTATTCAACATAGTCCGGTAATGATTTGCACTCTAACGGAGAGTCCTACACAACAGACATGGCGTCAAAAAGGAGTAATGTGTGGAAATATTTCGACCAGGTTAGGGAGTGCGGTGTTGAGTGCAAACTATGCCAAATTAAACTTATATATACATGCTATACCTTGCTATACCCGCAACCTCCGTTCCAGCTGAGAGGGTCTTCTCTACAGCTGGGCTGATTGTGAATCGCCTCCACACATGAAAGCAGGCCTATAGCTGTCAAACTGTGATCACCAGTTCAATACATTTGACAAATTCGACTAGGTTTCTATACTTATTTGAACATGTTATTTATTTCCAAAAGTTATTGAACATTTTCTTGGAAAAAAAATATGTTTGACATTTTTTTTGTACCCAATTTTTTTTATATAGGATATGTACATTTCGGTAACCGGTTAACCGTTTTTTGGGGGGTCGAATATTCGAATATACATTTGCTTTCAAATTCCCATCCCTAACGTCAACACACTTGTGCTCTGTCATCTGATACCCAGTACGCTCCGTAATGTCTGCGTCCCTGAACACAACTCAAGCGCCTGTCCTCTTGCACCACTGAGCTTCAAAGCCTACATTCACATGTAATGACAGTTGATAAGGATAACATATGTTTTTATTCAAACCAAGCTAATGGAACATGACACAATAACAGAAAAAGTGAAAATGAGTTCAGTCTGTTTCTTTCAACCCATTCATCCCACCCCATTTTGAAACCAAACACTAGGGGGTGCTAAAGTCCGACATCTAAACAGGCCACACAAAGTGGCTTCAACATCTGTAAGCAATTTGGTGACATTTGTCATATACAATATAATGTGTGGTTATAGTGAAGTCCAGCCAGTCTGAAGTTCACTGTGTCCGACCGTGTGTTTAGGTGAAGGGGCTGAGGGTGGTGTTGGTTGTGTTGGTTGTGTTGGTGAGGTTCAGGATGACGCGATCCCGCATACAGAACAAGTAGGGGTCAGTGTTGTTCACACACTGCCCGATTAACACCATCCAGATGAGCAGCAAGATGAACAGCAAGATGAACACCCGCCGCTGACAGTTCCACCGCGAGTACCACCGCGAGTCCCACCGCGAGTCCCACTGCGAGTCCGGCAGCCGGTCGTGCGGCCCCGTCTGGATCGGAGCGGCTATCGCCTTGCTGGCCCCAATGTCAATGCAGATGCAGAAGGGGCTTTCAGAGGAGCCCAAGCTGGGGTCTTGCTTGGAGCTTTTGTAGCACAGCTTCTCCCCCTCCAGCCACACCGGCTCCTCCTGCTGCTGGTGGCTGGGCAGCTTGCAGAGGACCTCTCGGCAGGTGGTGAGGGCGGGGGGGCCCTGCTCAGGCAGCGTGGTGGGCTGGCGGCAGAAGGGGCATAAGAGGCGGTCACTCGGCGAGACGGCCATGAGGCGGGAGAGGCACTCCAGGCAGAATGTGTGGGTGCAGTCCAGCTGCTTGGGTGTTTTGAAGACATTGTCATAGGGGTTGTAGCAGATGGAGCACTCCAGCTGGCTCGTGATTGACACCGCTCTCAGCTCTCCAGGAGAGATTTGAGGGGCGACCTGAATTTGTAAAATCTGCGGTTCCATCTTCAGGAATATTTAACTCTCCTTTGTCGAGTCCCCGCTGGACGTGTGGGCTCTTTCTTACTTTTTAATGATCTGTTCTTAACTTCAGAATGATCTGGAAAGAAAGCAGACCACATGTACAGGTTAGTTTTCATATCGAAGGAATCTTGCTGCTTTTATCATAAAAACTGCAACATACTCCCAACAACTAAACAAGATCTAGTACATCATTGCACACAGGCCTGTCACGATAACTCATTTTGTTGGACGATAACATTTCCTGGAAATTATTGCGATAAACGATAATATTGTCGGCACCGTTGTAAGACCATTTTAGACCACTGACATAACGATAATATATAATAATAATTCAAGTACATCCTTTCAAACATAACTTTGTATTGAACATTCAACATTGCAAATGAAATGTGAAATAATATTAAAATATATCAATTATATATAATAAATAAAACGAATTAATTAAATCACACACAACCAAAACAATAAATTAAATAGACTCAGGCTGGAAACAGAACTCTCTATCTCTCTATCTCTCTATCTATCTATCTATCTATCTATCTATCTATCTATCTATATATACATATATATATAAATAAATATGAGCACACATTATCTCACAAGCAAGTGCACTGTCCACTGTCAAAGACCCAGATGCCTCAACAGGCCATATCCAAATCTGTATTTCAAAGATTTCGTGCAAGGAACACCAACATGTTTGCATTGTCGGGCAAATGCATCTTTGATTGTAAACTGTCGGGAAGGTGAGGGCTCTCCATCTCCAGCTGCCGTGTTTGCTACCAGCTGGGAAAACGGAATGGGGGGGTTGTGTTTTTGGTGTAGTTTAAAATGCGTGGTATTGCCTGCTTTTGTCGCTACCTTTTTTAAACAAATGTGACACACCGCCCGGCTCATTGAAGTCCGTTGGTTCGCCTCGTTGATTTGGCTTGAATCCAAAATACTGCCACACCGGAAAATTCCCCGCGAGTAAGTCACACGTTGTCTCCCGCTGGTCGCTATATTATTAATTTGGATGCTACGCTGCTGCACGTGGAGTGTCCTGACCTGGCTGTGTGTCTGCCCCGCCCCTCACAGCGCGCGTGGTCGGCAGCCACAGCGCGCCTGGCTAAAATGCTGGTCACATCCTTATGTAAACGGCAATTTATCGAGCACAGAAAAGTTATCGAGTCCATTTTTATTTTCATACGATAAGTCAATTTATCGATTATCGCAACAGGCCTAATTGCACATGTTATGAAGCCCATTTTTACCCTCACATAGTTAATAATACTGACATAAGCTAATACGGTTTGAGTCTGTCAATGAGTACTTCCCTCACAGGTGTGATGCCAAGTGGGATGAATGTGTTGAGTGATATTGAGGAACTGAAGTCCAATTAAATGAGTCAGTGAAATGGCAACAAAGGAACGGGGAGGTCAATGCCCATCCCATAAATACGATGGGGCACAAGGCACAGACAGTGTGTTATTGTTTATATAACGCTTAGTTATTTATGGGACACAATCAAAGAAGTTCCAATGATGAGACCATTCGACTCAGACCCGAACAGGAGACGCTAAGGCTAGCCATATCCCGGACCCTTTATTCCAGAATGAATTATTGAAATTGTAAACCTCTACTGACCAAGTTTAACAGCCAGAGTTGGTATTTTAGTGTTGACCGGTGTAATGTTGACTGGTAAATGATTTATCTTGTGATTGCTTGCTGGCGTCATGTCACACGTTGAGTAGAAAAAAACGGTCTCTACAGTTTCAGGCAGAAAAGTTTACAATGAAGCACAAAACCCCTCTTTGTATTAAAGGGCCCATGTCATGCTTTTCCGGTTATTACCCGTCCCCTTGTGTGTTATGAAGGTTTTTCTGCATGTAAACGGTCTGCAGAGTCACAAACCCTCAAAGTACACCACAGAAAAGACCTCCCCAAAACGCCTCATTGGAAATTTCTCATTTACTTCCTGGGTATCGCTACGTAGGGATACCCAGTAGCCACGCCCAGAGCTATGGCCGCACCCTCTGCCAGCCTTTCACGAAACAAAGCTTCCCAAACCTTTCAGCGATTCAGGCCGGATATGTACCACGGCTTCCACAGATTAAATATGTGTATATAATTATTGTCAAAGCATTTAATATATTCATTGCTATCGGGATGTTAAGAGCATTCCATGGAATATAACAAAAAGTGTTTCTAAAGTGAATGACCTACCCCACCTTTAAGCTAGCAGCCAAAGAAAGTACAGCTTAACATGTCAACCTTGAGTAGAGTGAGCTAACATTAGCTAACTTCATGTTGAACACAAAACCTCTAACGTTCATTACATTGACGATTTTAATCAAAACTTAACTCTCTCAATTTGTAAGATAACGTTAGTTAAGTTACCCTTAAATAACTACATCACGTTTTTCAGGGGCAACAAACTGCAGAAAACGTTAGCTGCTAACTGTTGTTAGCTAAGACAGCTAGCTTTTGTTAAGGGAAGTAACAATAGCCTTTTAGCAAACTTAAAATTAAGTTAACATTAACGTAACCTTGTAAGAAAGAAAAACGAACCTTCGAGAAAGCTTTTACTCTCAGACTGGGGAAATTGTGTAGCGTTGCTTTGCTTACCTCCAGGAGGACTTGAAGCCGCCTCAGTGAGAGCTGCCAGAGCGGTTCCTCTCAGCAGCAGCAGCAGCTGGACGAAGTCACACAAACGGCGCGACGCACTTTGCTCTGTGCCCCCGCCTGTAATGTTGGTATTGGTTATAAATAAGACATCGTCTTGAATCTTTAGACTAGCTTTACTAGCCACTTTATTAGCCAACATGGTGTACCAACTCACATCTTGTTACATTACATTACATGTCACTTGTTAGACGCTTTTATCCAAAGCGACTTACTCTCAATACTGTGGACAATCCCCACAGGAGCAATTTGGGGTGAAGTGTCTTGACTGCAGTGGGGTTTGAACCTGTTCCGAACACCAGGGCATAGGTCCACTGCGCCACACACGCCTCCCTCACTTCTATGTCTCTCTAATGATGACAGGAGGCACAGCAGCCCTCTATCTGATGGACAGATGTGTTCATGATGACTTCTATATTTACTTTTAATTCATTCACAATGCGGTATAACGAGACAATAACAGGCTACAGATGCGGGGACACACACACACACACACACACACACACACACACACACACACACGTATATTTATATAAATATACAATTTCAGAATCAAACAAGTATGAGAGCGCTCTCTTAATAACGTAACACTATCAGAAACTGGAGATATATATAAAGTAGGCTACTTATTATCTTATATATTAGCAATAAACATCACAGCAAACCCAAAGACTTTTATTCTGAAGGCCACACCGGAAGCCAGTGACGCTGGTGCAGAAAATAAAGCTCACCATTGTAACAGTTAATAAAACGGTTTGAGTTGTAACAGAGTATTCCTACACTCTTTCTCTTGTATTTCTACTTTTACTTAGGTACAAGATCTGAGTACTTTTCCTACCGCTGCCAAATACTGGAAAGCATCCCATAATGACCGGGCTGAAGCAT
>CALSBZ010040493.1:27716-43756 GCA_943591055.1 Gobionotothen gibberifrons
CTACAGCACGGTCACATGACTTCACGCCACCACCGCTAAGCTAAAGGTGGCTGATGTTGGGCTATAAAGGAACTACAGCACGGTCACATGACGGGTGGCTAATGTTGGGCGTGATGACGTTTAGTTGTCTCATTTAGACACTTGTTTGCAACTGCCGTTATCAGGGAGCGGAAAAGGTTCAAAATGTACCAGTTATGGGGTATTTAGTGACAAATGTGATGAAATGAAACCCTTGCTTGTGTTAACCAGACCTTTTTTCAGGCATCTAATCAAAAATCAATTCAAAAAGACGAGGGAACAGGAAGTGCAAAAATGGATAAGACCCCAGCTTGTGTCCAGATGAATAGTTACTTATGACTTCATTGCTCCCTTCTTTGGAGCCAAAGCCATCTTGAAACCCTCTCAGTTGCTTCAGTTGAACTCCAGATGGCCCTTCTCTTCATCTGTCCAAAAAGGCTCCAACCAAAGACCGGGCAGCGAACCCCCCGAATCCAACCTCGGCTCTTGACACTTTCCTCTCGACCGCATAGTGCCATCTTATCCATCATCCCTGTTGCTTCATTCTCACAGCCTTGCAGGTTCTTGTCTCCTCTACTGCTGCATGAACTTACTCCTGAACTAGGTGGAGCCTTTCCTTCCCTTTGGGGAGTTGGAAAGGGTCCTACACTCCTGTGACCGAATCTAGCCTTATCTGCTCTCCACTCCCTGACCTTGGTTCAATCACTTGAGGATTACTTAAGTCCCAGTTCTGAACTACATCTCTGGTCCTTAGATTTCTCCTCCAATAATTTGATGGATTTGTTCTTGTATCCGTGGAGTGCGATGCTGCTCAGGCTCTTTGGCAGCCCCAGCCATTTCCTGAGGTTGTTGGTGACCGTCCTGAGGTCTGAAATATTGAGATTGAAATTGCATAGATGAGGAAGGTCCTGCAGGATTCTTGGAATATGCCTCGCTTTAAACTTCCTTTGTTGGCCAGACCATTACATTCGCAGCAGGTCCACTGGATTGATATTGTGTCCCTCATAGAGCTTGCCTACATTTTTGACTGCTTTCTCTGTGATGGTTGGTACGGTTAGGCCTGCCATGTTAAAATTGAATTTGTCATTCTGCCTTCCCTCTCGACAGCACCATGGCTCTTGATTAGGCCAGTTTAAACTGCAACCCGACCCACTCCATCAGCCTTTCAAACCCAAATCGGCAGCCTGGGACAGATTAGATGGTGACTGTGGTGTCATCTATGAATGCCCTGATGGGTGGTTGCTGTTAGGTGGACTTCCTTCAGGGCCCTATGCACTCTGACTCAGCAGACTTTGTGAGCATGTTAATGGCTAACGATAACAGTATCACAGAGATAGTGCACACTGTGATATAGCCATGTCCACTGTGGCCAGCTTGATGTGGTTGCTACTGAAGAGACTCTAAAGTAACCTACTTGTATTTACTTGTATTAGCCAACTATAAACAACTATATCTTAATCTTATCTTAAGAACACCAAAAGTCTGTGAAACTTTGTGTGTTAAACTGAGGGGGGAGGGGGCCGCAGAGAAGGGAGGAGGGGAGAAAGTGTGTGTGTGTGTGTGTGTGCATTCCACAAAGATCCAAAGATAAGGAACTTGTTGTGCAGAGAGGTTGGTATCAGGACACCAAATGTATCTGTCTTATCTCAAATGTTAAGAGACTGTTGTTTCCGGGTCCCTCGGCTGGCTCGCGCTGATTGGCTGCGACAAGGCCCTCGTGTTTGTATCTGCCAATCAATGACCTCCTTGTGGGAGTTTCTGGGACAGCTCCTTCCGCTGCTATAGTACTTGTGTCCCTGCTTCTGCTATTCTCGTTCTCTTTGTCCTCATGCTGTCCAGATAGTAAGATCTCCCAGCCGGAGAAAGAGCAGGAGTACTCCTTATTTTGTATTGTTGTATTTTACCATTGAAACAGATCATTGTTTATCTGTTATCCTGGTGCTTTGATTTCTTCCTTTTATAATTTAATCAGCTCTGCCCAGGGACGCGCGGAGCCGAGGTGAGCATCAGACAACCGTCAGCGGCCCCAACAACTCTCATCCAGATGTTGAAGGATTCAGCAATGAGGTCTCTGATCCTGTTTGGGACACCATGTTTCCTCAGTCTGACCTGCACCAGCTTATGTGGAATGGAGCAAAATGTGTTTGCCAGGTCGAGCTACAAGACTGTCAGTTTGCACTTGATTACATTGGCCTCTCTGATGAGTTGTGTCACCACACCGGTGTGCTCCAGAAAGCCTGGCAACCCTGATGTGACGCCCTTTTGGACTGATATGTTGTGTTCTTGTCCAGGTCGGTGCACAGCCGATTGGAAACTGCACTGAAGAAGATATTTGAATCGTCCCACAGCAGGGAGATGACCCGGAACTGGTCTATCAAGGATTGAGTTCTCATCTTTCGGGATCCATACCCCTTTCACCACTCTCTACTGACCAGATATTTCCCCACCAGAAGACTTGTAGGATCTTCCACAGACGCAGCAGGATGACGCATGTTGTACACTTTTGTGAGGCAGAGATGGAGTACTCGAATCCTGGACTCGGACTCGAGTGCCGATTTTCGGGACTCGTGACTCGACTCGGACTCGCGCACTGACTGACGCGACTCAGACTTGGACTCGTGAATTCTCGCGCACGATGACTTGGACTCGGACTCGTGAAATTTTCCCCCCACTATGACTCAGACTCGACTTGTACATTGACGCTCCGATTTGGACTCGGCTCGAGAAAATGTTCTCTGGAGTCTGATGTCCTCTATCCTGGCGTGTGCACCTGTGAGGCGAGTTCACGTACTGGGCCCCGCTATTCCAGCCTAAACATGTCTAGAGACACACCCCACATCTGCTTTATACTTTCACACATGCTGCTTCCACATTGGAAAAGAGCAGCCAAAATGCTCGTTATGTGGAAACAATATTGAAGAGAAGGCTCCGTAGCACATTACTCTAAGGATCGAGTTCAGACATATAGGCTGTCTTGAACACTATCATCAGAGTAACATGATCTAATCAATAAATAAAGATTCGGCCGATAACACGAAAGCACATGGCTAGTTAACATACAGAATGACGTCATTTTGCATGCTAAGTAGCCATGTGCTTTCTGGGGCTAAATATTTATCGGTAAACCGATTTAACCGGTAAAAGTTCCTTCAAAATAAGAGTCCCGATCTTATTACTATCAACATAAAAGTGCAAAACGAAAACTTGGAAAATATTGGCATACAAATATAATCACTTCTCTAAAAGGTAACTCATTTTAAATATAGTTTATTGATATATAATAACAATAATATTAATATTAGTAATACGCTTTATATTTGTATAGCACCTATTACAAGAATTGAAGCCAAACTGGCTTCACAGCAGTTCATTAGACAGATTAGTATAACATGACAGGATAAAAGCAATGTCGAGGAGCAGCTACATTTCAACACATATATCCACGAAGATTAATACATGAAGACTTGCGACTCGGACTTGGACTCGGATTCCAACACAGGTAATGATGACTCGGACTCGACTCGGACACTCCTTGGGTGACTCGGACTTGGACTCGACTACGACTCTCCCTTGTTGACTCGGACTCGGACTCGACTACGACTCTCCCTTGTTGACTCGGACTCGGACTCGAAGAGTGTTGACTCGAGAATGACTTGGACTCGTGAATTGGTGACTTGACTACAACACTGGTATGAGGTGCTGCTTGGTTCTTCTGCAGAACTTCCACTTGCTTTGTGGACAACCGGTCTGATTTCGATAAGATACTGTTGTGGCAATTTAGCACTCACAACAGGAAAGAATGAAACAGAGAGGAATCAATAAAACACAAACACAGATATAGTTGATCAATTATTATTTCGTTGTACCACAAACAATAATAATGAGGAAACATTACCTTTGCTCTCAAGCAGTGATAGTAATGCTTTCACACAGCCTATATAGCAGCTGTAATGACCACACACTAATTTTCCCTAATCATGGTTAACTAGCACACGAACATCATGGTTTCCAACATCAGAGCAACATGTATGTTCCAGATGTTGAAAGGTCATTATCTCATGAGGTATAATTCATACTTAGTTAGGATATGAACTTCCCAACATTTTCCTTACATTTAGCCAACACACGAACCTCTATAATGATGATTATAATCTAGTCAGCCTTTTTATACTTCCTCTGACCCCTAATAATTGCGGAGGAGACGAGGAGCTTCTCTAAATCTGGAAACTGTAATTCAATAACATACAGTCATTATATAGTTATATTGAGAAGGTCCAAGCCTGACATAACAATACGATAATAATGTATTGTCAGTTCAAGTCTGAAATTGGACTTGCATCTCAGCAGCTTAAATGTGGCAACATCAAACAAGGACAACAATTAAGACACGATACAATCACAAACAAACTTAACATAACGTCACAATCACTGAAGAGAAACATGCTCAAAGACCCTTTAGGGGTACATTAGACCTATGATTCCGTCACTTAGCTGCAGCTCAAACATGTCCAGCTGCACATTAGGTTCAGGGGGGTCTATGAGGATGTTGCACTCTCCCAGCTCCCCCTTTCTTATGGGGTCTCTGTATTTCGGCCTCAGGTGTTGGCCAATGTCTTCTTGCGAACATGCCATTTACAACCTGCGCTTTTGTCCTAGCATCTTCTGTGTTGGTTGCACCACGTTGTTAGACGCTTTTGTGAAATGTTGCTTTGTGTTCATGTTTCTTTTTCAGTTGCAATTTATCATTTGAATAAAAGTTCTTGAGCAGGTCTGAGGAAACAAAGCTGAAAAATGAATCTCAAACTCCACTTACTTTTCTTGTAAATGTAAACCATAATGATGTTATTTCATAGCTTAAAGTCCAACAATTCTTACTGCACCTTGTAAATGACAGATAACACACCCTTCATTCTTTTTGGAATGCAGTAAAGTCTGTTCCATTTTACTTTCTCATTCAAACAAAGCAAGCTGCTCCCTATCAAGGTATGTGATTGCTCCCTCCCTTCCACATATCTATGGGTAGGTACTGACAACATGCCGTTAAATGCAGAGGCTGTTTCCTCATTCACTGCATTAAGTGAACGAGAGCAGGAGGAGAGGAGAGTTGTTGTCTGCCAGAGCAAAGAGATTATTTCTGTTCAGTGAATGTGAACATTTTCACTTCTATCTGTAGTTCTTAACTATCACTGAGAGGTGAAATGGCGCAGGGAGGACTTCAGCTTGACCGGGAAACCATCTCTTGTTCCATCTGTCTGGATCTACTGAAGGACCCGGTGACTATCCCCTGTGGACACAGCTACTGCATGGACTGTATTACACACCACTGGGATGGAGAGCTAATCCACAGCTGCCCTCAGTGCAGGCAGAGCTTCGCACCGAGGCCTGTCCTGCTGAAAAGCACCATGTTAGCAGCTTTAGTGGAGGAGCTGAAGAAGACTGGACCCCCACCTGCTCCTGCTGATCACTGCTATGCTGGAGCTGAAGATGTGGCCTGTGATGTCTGCACTGGGAGGAAACTGAAAGCCTTCAGGTCCTGTCTGCAGTGTGTGGCCTCTTACTGTGACCAACACCTCCAGCCTCACTTTGAATCAGCTGCATTACAGAAACACAAGCTGGTGGAGCCTTCCAAGCAGCTCCAGGAGAACGTGTGCTCTCGTCACGACGAGGTGATGAAGATGTTCTGCCGCACTGATCAGCAGTCCATCTGTTATCTCTGCTCCGTGGACCAACATAAAGGCCATGAAACAGTGTCAGCTGCAGCAGAGAGGACTGAGAGGCAGAGAGAGCTGGAGGGGAGTCGACTAAACATCCAGCAGAGGATCCAGGACAGAGAGAAGGAGGTGAAGCTGCTTCAGCAGGAGGTGGAGGCCGTCAATGTCTCTGCTGATAAAGCAGTGGAGGACAGTGAGAAGACGTTCACTGAGCTGATCCATCTCATGCTGAATAGACGCTGTGAGGTGAAGCGGCAGCTCAGATCTGAGCAGGACAGGGAAGTGAGTCGAGTCAGAGAGCTTCAGGAGAAGCTGGAGCTGGAGCTCAGTGATCTGAAGTGGAGAGACACTGAGCTGGAGCAGCTCTCACTCACAGAGGATCACACCCAGTTCCTGAACAGCTACTCTTCACAGCCAGCACTCAGTGAATTTACAGAATCATTCAGCATCAACATCCGTCCTCTCAGATACTTCGAGGACGTGACAGCGGCCCTGTCAGAAGTCAGAGAACAACTGCAGGATGTCCTGAGGGACGAGTGGATAAACATCTCACTCACGGTCCGTAAAGTGGATGTTTTACTGACACCACCAGAGCCAGAGCCAGAGACCAGAGCTGGATTCTTAAAACATTCACGTAAAATCACTCTGGATCCAAACACAGCACACACACAGCTGTTGTTATCTGAGGGGAACAGAAAACCTACATTAACGAGACACCCACAGTCTTATCCCAGTCACCCAGATAGATTCACTGATTACTGTCAGGTCCTGAGCCGAGAGAGTCTGACTGGACGTTGTTACTGGGAGGTGGAGCGGAGAGGAGCAGCTTCTATAGCCGTCGCTTACAAGGAAACCACCAGATTAGGGGGGTTGAAGGATTCTAGATTTGGACACAATGACACATCCTGGGCTTACAAGGAGAAATATACATTCCGGTACAACAATGTCCATTCTCACCCCTCAGGTCCCTCGTCTGGCAGGATAGGGGTTTACCTGGATCACAGTGCAGGTATTCTGTCCTTCTACAGCATCATCGATGACACCATGACCCTCCTGCACCGAGTCCAGACCGCCTTCACTCAGCCGCTGCACGCTGGACTTTGGCTTTATTATTATTCTGGAGACACCGCTGAGTTCTGTAAACTCAAATAGACAGAAGTGATTCACTCGGTTCTCAAACGTCTTCCTTGAGGAAGCCCTTTGTTATCATTAAGTGAACTAACACTGCTGGCTGATTGTTGTGGTGTTTCTTCAGCTGTCAATCAAACATGAGGGGCGGTACCTCTATCTGTAGTTGTTGTGTAAGTGTTTGACTTTCTTTAGCTGTGTGTTCAGCCATGGATGCTCTCACTGCTCATGGTGTGTTTCTCTGCAGGAACTCTTCTCTGCGTCCACATGTCGGAGGAACATTTGTATTCATGTGTTTCTTTGCTGCTGTTTCTCTTCCACTGCAGGGCTCTGCCGAGAGGAAGCAGCAGACCTCCTTTATCCTGCACACTTTGTTCTCTCTGGGAGCATTTGTAAAGATGTCTATAACCCCATGTGTTTGTTAGTATAGGTTTTATAGAGGTGTAATCATCCTGATCATAATCAATAAGGAGAGGATTCATGATGTTCTCTTACAGAGCGGAGATTGTGCTCAGACAGTGATTGTGTGGATTAGTCAGCTGTGATTATGTGAACCTCCATATTTTTACAATTATTTCTGTATCACTGCAGATACGTATTATCATAACATTATTAGTAACGACATGTATTCTTATTTAGCAGTAAAATCAAAGAACGTTGTACAAATCAATAGCATAAATCTGCAGTCTGAAGCATTTAAAGGATGACCTTTGTGGACAGTAGTTGCTGTGTTTACCCAGCATGCTCTCTGTTTGTGTTTGACTGCGGAACAAAGATTATCTCTCTTTTTGTCCTGATCCATTTCTATAAAATCCTGTCTGAAAATGAGCTGATCAGATTTTGGCCAATTTGTGATGTCATAATGTTGTTTTGTCTTGTGTAACCATTAGCCAATCAGCAACCAAGGTAACCCCCCCCCCCACCTTATCACCTGAATCTCCTTCTTGAGCACCATTAGCCGCGTTCACACCGGATTACTTTTCCCCGTACTTTTCGCGTTTAGTTCCGTTAGTACCCCTGATGTCGCGTTCACACCAAAAAGAGTACTTAGTGCCGGGAACTTGTACCCCCATTTTTAGCGCCTGCTGAGAGGTGGTACTTTCCTGGCGGAAAAAAGTGCCCCAGTTCTGATTGGCTGGGCAAATTGCAAACCACGCCCCGTAAAACTCTGAAATGTTTTGTAGAGCCGCCATTTTATTATCCTCGCATTAGCATTATTAGTATTATTAGCATTAGCATTAGCCCCGCGCACCAACGCAGAGAGACTAACTTATGGCAACACAAAAGAAAACATGGGAGCGTGGAGATGAGGAGGTGTCGGCGTTGTGGCGATTTACTCGGAAGGCTTCAGCAGCTGGGAGTCCCAGCAGCTTCTACTGAAGCCAGTCCCTAACTCCGGGGACTTCCGGCCGGGGACTCCGGGTGGCAGTATACGCCGTGAAGTTGTTTGCGGCCTGCCAGTAAACCCAAAGCAGAAGAAGAAGAAGTGACGTCAGCGGCTTCATTTGCGTAATCTTCCCTCAGGGAACTTATTCCGGTGTGAACGCGATCTGTACTTAGTGCGCTGGGGTAATAAGTACGGCAAAGTACTTGGTGTGAACGCGGCTATTGTGTTTGTTTAAACCAATCATCTCTCAGAGGGGCGTGGCCAGCAGCATTTAAAGCTACAAACACATAATCAGTACTTTTGGAAACAGGGCTGAAACAGAGGGGATTATGGGATGCTGCATCTGTTTGGTGTTTCAGCCAATCAGAGACAGGCTCTGTATATATCTGAGACCTGTGATATATTGATGAGAAACAGGATAACAGGGGACCTTTAAATCTTATCCACATTCAGGGTTAATCATTCAATCAATTTGATACTTTGTCCTGAATGTCACTTATTGATTTCTGTGCTCTATTGTTATGAATAGAATGTGTTATCGATGTTTGTTTATATGAACATTCAATAAAAAGGTAACCTATTCACCTGTAATGTCTTTACTTGCGTGTGATCAACATTAAAATACACTTTTTACTCCAAACATTTAGTTTTCAGCCTGTTTTGTTGAAAAACTCACATTTATATTGTTTAAATACACTTTTGCCACGTTATTGGACTTCATCACCTTTACAGCAGCGGTCTATGTATGTGTCTGTCAGGTATTTGGATGACTGAAACCAAGAGTTAGATTACCTTTAAGTAGAAAACAAGTATGTCATTTTGATTCATGTGCAGTCATTTCCAAACTCTCTGATTCTGAGAAGAGTTTACCTCCTAAAAACTCAAGTTTTATAAAGAGGAATGAGCACGTTAAATAAACAGTATCTATCAAACAATCAAATATTTAATTAGGAACAAAGTTCGGTGCTGATCCTCTTCCAGGAATGTAGAAAAGCTTGATAACCCCCTCCAAATATTATTTTATTACATGTTATGCTTGACTGGTGTGAGCTGGCGGTCAAAGGTCCAAGTACGGCTAACGGCATGTTGTAAAGTACAGATAACAGACTCTGCCTCTCACAAAGCTCCTCTCCGCTGGTTCCTCAGTCACTGCTGCAGCTGAACCAGAGCAGAGCACACATCGTTTCTGTTCAGGGAAAATATTTGACGGTCATTAACCATAGAGGTGAAATGGCGCAGCGAGGAAATCAACTTGACCAAGACATCATCTGCTGTTCGATCTGTCTGGATCTACTGAAGGACCCGGTGACCGTCCCCTGTGGACACAGCTACTGCATGGACTGTATTAAACACCACTGGGATAGAGAGCTAATCCACAGCTGCCCTCAGTGCAGGCAGAGCTTCACACCGAGGCCTGTCCTGCTGAAAAACACCATGTTAGCAGCTTTAGTGGAGGAGCTGAAGAAGACTGGACCCCCACCTGCTCCTGCTGATCACTGCTATGCTGGAGCTGAAGATGTGTCCTGTGATGTCTGCACTGGGAGGAACCTGAGAGCCTGTAAGTCCTGTCTGCAGTGTGTGGCCTCTTACTGTGAGACACACCTCCAGCCTCACTTTGAATCAGCTGCATTACAGAAACACAAGCTGGTGGAGCCCTCCAAGAAGCTCAGAAAGAAAACATCTGCTCTCGTCACGACGAGGTGATGAAGCTGTTCTGCCGCACTGATCAGCAGTGTATCTGTTCTCTCTGCTCTGTGGACGAACACAAAGGCCACGACACAGTGTCAGCTGCAGCAGAGAAGACTGAGAGGCAGAGAGAGCTGGAGGGGAGTCGACTAAACATCCAGCAGAGAATCCAGGACGGAGAGAAGGAGGTGAAGCTGCTTCAGCAGGAGGTGGAGGCCGTCAATGGCTCTGCTGATAAAGCAGTGGAGGGCAGTGAGAAGATGTTCACTGAGCTGATCCGTCTCATGGAGAAAAGAAGCTCTGAAGTGAAGCATCAGCTCAGATCTGAGCAGGAAAGTGAAGTGAGTCGAGACAAAGAGGTTCAGGAGACGCTGAGCTGGAGCAGCTCTCACTCACAGAGGATCACAACCAGCTTCTGCAAAACGACTCTTCACTTCCAGCACTCACAGCATCAACATCCGTCCTCTATACTTCTTTGAGGATGTGACAGTGGCCCTGTCAGAAGTAAAAAATGTATATAAGAAGTATAAGATTTAAACAACTCTCCTGTTATCTCCATCAGAACAACCTTCTGGATCCGCACCAGTCTGGTTTCAAGGCAGGTCACTCCACAGAAACTACTCTCCTCGCTGTCTCTGAGGAACTGCACACTGCTAAAGCAGCCTCCCTCTCCTCTGTCATCATCCTGTTGGACCGAGTCCGACCCTTGTCAATTAACTATAGGGGTCCCTCAGGGCTCTGTTGTTAGTCCCCTCCTCTTCTCTTTGTACACAAACTCGCTCGGATTGGTCATTAGCCTGCATGGTTTTTCATACCATTGCTACGCTGATGACACCCAATTAATTCTGTCCTTTCCCCGCTCAGAGACCCAGGTCGTCGCACGCATCTCTGCTTGTCTAGCAGACATCTCTCGGTGGATATCTGCTCATCACCTCAAGCTCAACCTTGACAAGACTGAACTGCTTTTCCTTCCGGGAAAAGATTGTCCCACTCTTGACCTAACAATCAACATCGGCCCCTCTGTTGTTTCCCCGACTCAGACTGCAAGGAATCTGGGTGTGACCCTAGATAACAAACTGTCCTTCACTGCAAACATCGCTGCTACAACCCGCTGCTGCAGATACTCTCTTTACAACATCATAAGGATATGGCCCCTCCTGACCCAGAAAGCGACGCAGCTTCTCGTCCAGGCTCTCGTCATCTCACGCCTCGACTACTGCAACTCCCTCCTGGCTGGTCTACCTGCATGTGCCATCCGACCTCTGCAGCTCATCCAGAATGCAGCGTCTCGTCTAGTCTTCAACCTTCCTAAATGTTCCCACACCACACCGCTCCTCCGCTCCCTTCACTGGCTTCCAGTAACTGCTAGAATCCACTTCAAGACACTGGTGCTTGCGTAACATGCTGTGAATGGATCTGGCCCTTCCTACATCCAGGACATGGTTAAACTGTACACCCCAGCACGTGCACTCCGCTCTGCATCAGCCAAACAACTCGCTGCACCCTCGCTGCGAGGGGGACCCAAGTTCCCATCAGCAGAAACACGTGGGTTTGCTATACTGTCTCCAAAATGGTGGAATGAGCTCCCATTTGAAATCAGGACAGCAGAAAGCTTACACATCTTCCGGCGCAGACTGAAAACTCATCTCTTTCGACTCCACTTCGAGCGATAGAATTACTAACAAAGCACTTATATACTAATAAAGGACTGGCTTATCTGAAGCCAGTTGAGTAGCACTTGAAATGTTTTAGCTCTATGAAACCTGATGTACTTATATGATTCTGTTTTCTTCTAGTTTGTATCTTCCTGGTCCAATGCACTTACTGTAAGTCGCTTTGGATAAAAGCGTCAGCTAAATTAAATGTGCAAAACAAATGAATAATACAATCTAATTAAAATTATGATATTTATAAAAAAACATCAGGAGTTACATATTTAAAAACGTGCACACACATGAGTGTATATATATATGAGAATGAAAAAAAAGCACTTACAGACTAACAAAGCACTTAGTGAATAACAAAGCACTTAGTGAATAACAAAGGACTGGCTTATCTAAAGCCAGTTGTGTGAGGGAATATTTTTATACTTTGCATGTAGAAATCCTGTCAAATCGCAGAGCGTATGTTTTGTTAAAGGTTTTTGTCAAAGAATATTTCTGTCTTTACTCCTAAGATATTTAACCTTTTCTGTGTGTTGACGTTTACGATCAGCCCTGCTCCTTATCTCCCGTAAGGAATGTGATAATGCAGCCGTATGTTGATACTATAAGTTTTATGGCTTGATCTGGCGGACATAGGGAGTTTTGCGACTGTGAGAACGCTGGCTTCTAAGCACCACGGATGTCAGAGACAGTCTCCAGGTGTCGATGCCCATCCCCAATATGTGGATTAACTCTCTGTAAACTAGTTAAAGGGTCTACCAAGAAGGGAGGCTGATCAGAATTGACATGGCAACCCACCCGTGCAGTCAGAACCTCTGACTGCTGTGACTTGTGATGTGAATTTCTCCGGCCGATACTTGTATTAAATCTCAGTGTTTGACATCAGAACTCCTGCTCGTCCTGTGTCTCCTTCATGAGTCGGTGACTCCCACTGCATTGCCACACAGAAGTTTCCTCCACAAGTTGAGTAGCACTTGAAATGTTTTGGCTCTATGAAACCTGATGTACTTTAATGATTCTGTTTTCTTCAAGTTTGTATCTTCCTGGTCGAATGCACTTACGGCCCGTCCACACAGCGGCGTGCGTTGAAGCTTGGCGGTGGGCGTGTCTGAAGCTTGGGGACTGACGGCCCCTCCACACGGCGGCGTGCGTTTACGCTTCAACCCCAACATACACACGCTTTGATTGGCTAGCAGTTGTACTGGCAGATTTTCATAAACGGGATTTGATTGGCTGACGGTTCCGTCGAAGCTTCAAAAGTTGAACATAGCTCAACTTTTGACGCGAGCAACGTGTAGCTACGCTCCCCACAATGCAGTACGGCGAAGCGTGACGTCACCCCATTCAAGTGAATGGGCAGAAGCGTTGGAAGACTCAACGCACGCCGCTGTGTGGACGGGCCGTTATTGTAAGTCGCTTTGGATAAAAGCCTCAGCTAAATTAAATGTAAGCAAAACAAATGAATAATACAATCTAATTAAAATTATGATATTTATAAAAAAACATCAGGAGTTACATATTTAAAAACGTGCACACACATGTGTATATATATATATGTGTGTGTGTGTGTGTGTGTGTGTGGCCCTGCAGTAAATGGTTAAATCCAATTGATTTTGCTCATCCCCATGCTTTTACTCTGAAAATCCATGAGCCCCGTTGTTGTGTGCTTCCGGTGTTCCCTGAATGTGGGCGAGGCTCAGAAACAGCTGCGAGTCTCTCTTCAGGTTTTTCTGATTCAACGACAATTTGGGATTTAAAAAGTCTTCAAACACAGGAAAAATAAGAAGAGGATTAAACGCGTTCTGCCAGGGAGAGGAAAGAGGTTTTTTCTCCACTTCCGGTGCAGGAAAACAGACGGTGAGTCCAGCTCGTTATTTCTTTGTCTGGTTTCTACACTGCTGAGGACAACATGTAGAAACACAGATGTGGGGCTTCGGGTCTCAAAGCTACATTATTTAATTTGATTTGATTGTATTTCAGGTATTTTTACGAGTTACTCCCTTGTGTTTATTTTGAGAAATGCATGTCATTCTTTTCTTATTTTCCCTGCTGAAGTCAACATGTAAATATCAAAACGTTTTATGACAGGTTTAAGTAACTGGAATAATTTGGCTTCATGATAAAAAAAAAAACATCTTTTGAGTTATTTTTTAAAGTTACTTTCGTAAGCTTTTTTTATACATATAAGAATACATATGTCTTGATATCGTCCGCGTCCCTCAAGTCAATAAAGGTTCATGATCCTCGACTCAAGTGTCCTTCTTCATCTCCTTCTTTAAGCCCTTTATATCCTCCTCTCCTTCCCTAAGTTTGTTTTCAGTCCTTTTTATATCCTTCTTAAAGTCCTTCCTTGTATCCTTACTTAGTTCATTTTTTATGTCCTTGTTGGTGCTATTATTATTTTTTTTTTAAAGCTGCAAATACAATCTGATAATTATTTAATATTCACATTACACGACATTCACGATTACAAGAGTGAAAAGTATTATAGAGGTGTGTGTGTGTGTGTGTGTGTGTGTTTCCTGTGACGCGTTTTCCTCCAACATCATCAGCTCCAACAGACTGCTGCTGCTGCAAGGCATTCTGGGAAACAGTTGGGGGGGGAGTCCAACGAGACACATCTGAGGAGGGGGATTCAATAAATGAATACATGTAATCCTGTTATAAAGCCCTGAAGGGAACAGGAAAATAATAATATATAAATATACACAAAACTATATATGAATAATTCCTTCTCACGTTTGGAATATCAATCAATCAATCAATCAATCAATCAATCAATCAATCAATCAATCAATCTTTATTTATATAGCCCAATATCACAAATGTTACATTTGTCTCAGTGGACTTCACAGTTTCACAATATTAAGTTCATTTGTGATTTTAAAATCTATAAAAAATAAATGAAATGACCCTCACTAAATGGACATTCTTTTCCCACTTTTAATTTTTTTAATACTTTTTTTTATTGAGTCAGTCAATATTTGTATTTATTTGTTCCCCCTTCCCCCCCTCCCGGTCCTAGCTAGTAAATTAAATAACTAACTAAATAAATAGATACATGTATAGGTTCAAGTAAAGTAATGTAGAAGATAATATTAAAAGAAAATTAATAGATAAGGGAATAAAGAATAGTAACAGTAATACATGTACCCATATACTCACATATGTTTACCCACATATACATATACATGTGTGTACCCACACATATGTACACATGCACATACATACACGTACCTACATGCATACATGTATACAAAGACAGAACAAATAAATAAAAATAAAATAAATGAAAATATTACTATAAAAAAAAAAACAGAGACACAAGAAAAAAAAGAACAAAAAAACAAACATATATGTTCGTAGTTCCAGTTCCCCCCCTTTCTCCTTAATTTAGTGTCTTAAGTTCAGCTATGTAGGCTATCATAGAGCCCCAGACAGTTTCAAATAGTTGTGAGGAGCCCCTCAGGTTATATTTAATCTTCTCCAACTTTTTATATTAACAATCTTGATTTTGTTTCATTTCATTTAATCGTTTTTTTGGCAGGGACATTGATGAACACTTAAAACAAAAAAATGCGTCAACCGTAAATATGCCGGATTTTAGCTTTGAGCTCATTTCAATCCGCAGTCCCTCACATAAAACATTTAAGAACATGACATTTATAAACATAGCAAAAACAAATACATGATAAGCAGATATTGCAAAAGAGCAAGAGCAGTATACACAAGTATTTACCACCTGGCAGTACACTAGCAGCTACGATATATAAAGAGCAAGAGGAGATACCTCTATGTTAAAGTGCATTCAGCGGTGATCGCACGTCTGTTTGTTTCTCACCCATTCTTTGAGTTGACCTTTGAAGCTATTGAGAGGAGTGGGACCATCCTGTATCTAAGCTGGGAGGCTATTCCACAAAGAGCTGCCTTTAATGGAGAGGACATTTTGTCCAAAAGTGGTCCGTCTGCGGTGGACCTCCCAGTCTCCTCTGGTTTCTGACCGAGTGCAGCGTTTTTATATAAATATATATATTTTATATATATATAAGTATACATATAAGACTTTTCCAAGAGCCCCTAAATTATCAAAATCTTTACCTTTTGTTTAGGTGAATTTCTGAAGGTCATGCATGTAGATAATATAACATATTAAAGGTATATTCATTTCACCTTGCATAACAATAATAATAATAATAATAATAATAATTGGAAACAAAAGAAATACATACTAATAACATAAAAAGTCAAAAGCAACAAGGCATTCACATTTCTGAAGGTCATGCATATAGAAAAAGACTGTCCTCTACAGACTGAATCATCCGGAGTGATGTTTGTTATTTTTATACAAACTCATGCAAAGAGGAACTTCTATTTGGGGCATTTCTTCAGGAAGTTTATTTTTACTCTCCAGTGACCGGAAACACGTAACGTTCTGGTGCAACACTC
>CALSBZ010040495.1:486-12321 GCA_943591055.1 Gobionotothen gibberifrons
ACACACACACACACACACACACACACACACACACACACACTTAACCCGAGAGATAAAAAAAACCTGTCTGTGAAAAATAATATCCCTCCCACTGTCCTGCCATAATCCCATTTTGCATCAGATCTCCATAGAGATATTGTGAAAACCTCCCATATGGAGATGTTGTTACCGAATGTCTGAAGACTTTTCTTTTTGCTGCAGCTTTTAATTGAGCTATTCATATCTTAAACTGCACTGTAACTTTTATTCATGTATTTATTCTTTTACATTACTTTTATCCAAAGCGACTTACATACTCAATACTGTGGGCAATCCTCACAGGAGCAATTTGGGGTGAAGTGTCTCAGGGACACAACGACATGCTGACTGCAGTGGGGTTTGAACCCTGATCCGAACACCAACGCTCAACCCACTGCACCACACGCCTTTTAATGTTTATTTTATTATCTTTGCTTTTTAATGACTGTTTTTCAATGCCATTTTCTTAATGTCTTTCATTTTTGTAAAGCACTTTGAATTACCTTGTGTCGAAAGGTGCTATATAAATACACTTGCCTTGAATTAGAGACATAATCTTGGCATATAAAAAAAATGTAATAATTTTAGCCCATTGTAGATGCCAATGCACCTAGAACATCAAGTCTGTCCTAGTGGATATGAATGTCAACTCTCTATTCATGATTTACATGTTGCTTAAAACTCAATAATATATTAACAATATGATTGAATAAAATGTCAAGGTGAAGTGTAACCAAACACAATTTGCCAAAGTAAGCTATATAAGCAGCTTTGGTCCTTAATGAAACATTTGCCCCACTTTAAAGTCCAAGCTAGAAAACTGATAAGCCGCTATCTTATCCCTCATAGGTCAGTCTCAGGTAAGACAGGTGGATGTTTCTGTGTGACTGCAGACACAGTTGTTGGCTCCACGTATTCGACGCATAATAACAGCGTATGATTTATCTGCATTATTATCGTCATAGTGATGAAAATGTTCTTATCAGGCAGATGTTTAAATGTTTCAATTAACATCTACCAATACGGATGACTTTCCAATAATAACAAAGTAATTATTTCAACACCAAAACACAAGCCCCCTTTTACCATGTGGTAGTCGTAAGCATTGGGAAGGAAGCGATCAAGATGTCATCCTGTAGAGTGAGGCGTCAAATCAGATCGCGTGTCATGATGGAAGGAGTGGACAATCGATGTGTTTTGTTGTTTAATTTAGAGGACTTGTCATCACTTATCATCATATATCAATATCAAGACAATGCTATTTAAGTGCTGCTATGATAACCTTGTCTATATTACACCACTGACCTTCATCTTCATCAAGGATATGAGTGGTATTGACCGTGAAGGGCAGCATAATGCATCAGGACTCACAGGAGAATTTTATTAAGAGGAAGAACATGATTGACAGCAATCAATGTTTTCTTCTCCCATCATGAATTATGAAATGATTGGAGCTCTTCACATACCACTTGCTTGGATTTAATTAGGTCTCAAATGTGCCTCAATATAATCCCTTTTTCCTCATTAATATGCACATTTATTTACACAGCAGGACGCTCCAGGTTTAATCAGATCTTCTGCTCAGTGGGAGGACCATGTGTCGTAAACATGAATAAATTGAACAGGCTCTGCATCGAACTAAAGGAATGAACATTGCCTCGCAGAACGATGCTCCAGCTGTGTTTTCAGGACATTTGTCGCCAGCTGCTCTGTGTGTTGTAGTGACGGTGTGTCGGTGTTGGTTGGCCACACTTCCCACTTCCTGCGGGAATTACAGTCACGAAATGCACCATGTGGGAATCAGCCAGCAGCTGATGTGTGTGTCTGTGAAACACAAACCAAGCAGCAACCTCCAGGTATGAAAAGCGAAACCGAGTGATTTAAATCTGCATTCTTTCAAATGGCCAGCAGGGGGCGAATTCACTGGTTGCAAAAATAATTGTATAGAAGTCTATAAGAAAATCACCCACTTCTCCCCTGATGTATTACCTCAGTAAACATTTCCCTGATTAGTTTGTGGTCACAATGTCTAGTCTAGAAATGAAAGACTTCTTTAATACAGAATGATGCTTATTTCTTGAATTATGATCTAATTTACAGAATAATAGACAATAGCGTTGTGTTACTTGTGACACAGTGTTCTCCAATGTGGGAGTTGTCAGTTTTTCACAACTTTAACCTTTTCACAGTCTGGTTTCAGTTCATGAAAGGTTTGACCGGACGAAGTGGGCCGGTCGGACAAGTCACTAGCACCCCCCCCCACCCCCGCTGACAATTTACTAGCGGTAGTTACTTGCGGTACCGAGGTGGGCCGGCCCGGCGGTAATGAAGTGGGCCGGTCGGACGATGTGGGCCGGTTGGATAAGTCACTAGCACCCCCGCCCCCTGCTGACAATTTACTAGCGGTACCAAGGTGGGCCGACGGTACCGAAGTGGGCCGGTCGATAGTCCCGGGCTGATTTTTAGTCCCAGTCCGTCCCTGTTTGGTTGTACTAAATCCACCCCATTGTGTTACTTCTTGTTGAAGCTTATTTAAAGAAAATGCAGTAGCACTTTCAGAGTTTGTATTTTTATGGTTTATTGCACTTACGGGTTAACCCTAACCCTGCACTTATTGTAGTTGCTTTGATAAAGCGCCAGCTAAATGTAATGTAATGTAACTTCTGGTTGCAAACTTGATGCTTCAAAACCCCTAGTCCACATGGCAACAGGTGACATTACAGTGACTCTATCCACTTCTTATACAGTCTATGATCCTACAAGTGCCTAAAAGTGACAAGTTAAAAGAAAATATGGGTCCTTTTCAGCAATATTATACACACTTGTACACTTGTTTTGTTTTCCTACCCCCATACAAGCCAAATCTTGAAATCTTGAAAAATCTTCCGTCTCCACTATCCACAGCAAATAGAGAAAATAAAGAGATATCAGGTGATGAAGAAGCCATTATCAGCAGTCAATGCATCCCACTGGCAACAGGGAGTGTGTTCTCTAAGCACCTGCTGTTCGGCATTTCAAGGATACCTGCCATCAACAGGAACACGTTCAAATGTTTCAAGGCTGTTTCAAGCAGCTCCATCACACATCAGACGATCAATATGCCGAACAGGAGGGCATTAATGAGACCTCTGTGTGTTTATGGTGAGTATACACTATGTACTGTAGTCACTGCCAATAACATGTCGAAATCCACTTTTAAATTCATAATTTAAATTATGCAACAAATGACTGCAGGTGCGGCTCAGGCTATAAACAGGCAGGTGCTGAAAGTAGAACCAACAACACGTGAGGCAGAGTAAAGCAACTATTTTGATATCAATTAATTATGTTACCATCAAATGAATCAACCTCAGCAAGTAAGTCAAAGAGTACTCTGGCAGAAAGGAAGAGAAATGTGAGTCGATTTAGGGCATACAGACTTTGAATCTATTTTTATTTTATAGTAACGATGCAATTTAAAGAGGCCCTACTATGCTTTTTTCTCTGGGTTTCCCTTCATGTAGTGTAGTATAGGTTTTAGTGCATGTAAATGGTCTGCAAAGGTTAAAATCCCTGAAATGCCTCCATTTGACTCATCTGTTTACTTCCAGAAAATAGTGACATCACTATCACTCGTGCTTCTATTGGCTAGCGCTCCAACACCTTGTACGTGATAGGCTAAGGGACGGGACATCTCTAAGCTGGTTGACCAATCACAACAGAGCCGGCCAGCTAACCAATCAGAGCAGACTGGGCTCTGGTTTCAGACAGAGGGCGAAAAGAGGTGCTGCAGCACAGGCAGTATGAGAAAAATAAAGAGCTTTTTGAACATTAAATCATGGAGACATGTCACAGTAGAGACATAGAATACTAATATTAAACCTGAATAATATAATATGTCATCTTTAATATTATTCATAGTGTATAGCTCTTATAATTTTTGCAATATTGTGGAGCTTAAAGACCTGATAGCATAAACATGGCGCATTATTCATGTGAAAAGTAAAGAGCTTTGTCATTTCTTGGGCTCAGACTCAGTCAGACACATTCCTGTAGAAGCCAATAAGGGGAAGCCTTTACGGCATGAGTATATAATGTATGGGAGTGTGTGTGTGTGTGTGTGTGTGTGTGTGTGTATCCGTGTTCTGTTGTCAGACCCGCGCAGAGGTCTTGGTGGTCCTGACACAGAGGGTTCGAGCTGCCTCGCTCTGCCGGGGACTCACGTTTAGATAATTTATGAGGGCTTCACCATCGGTTCAATAATTCATAGGGCACTCGCTTCGCCGTGGGTGAGTCACGGACAAGCCTTTTACTGAGTAAAGAGGGAGAGAGAGACATTTGTGGGGCGCAAATTCAATAACAACTTGCCACATCATTACTTTTTGAGGCCTGCTAAATTTAGCCCTACTCTATGACTCAGGAGAAGAGGGTGAGCCAGCTTTTAGTGACGAGTCAGTAACCCTGGGAGCCCAAAAGCAAAAAGCAGAGTAGGGTTTTCTTAAACTAACAAACATAGCATAGCATTGAAGACAAGACAGACTTCAGTCATGTCATGATGACTTGCTTTTTAATGCCAAACCGAAAGGAAATGGGATTTTTCTATTAGATTTCTGAATATGGCACCTGTGTGGACTCCCAGATGTAAATAGCTGATGTTAGGCTATAAACACCTTTTGTTCAGCAAGATAATCTCCACATATAACATCACATAAATTATTTTTGAAGCGTCAATGCATCTGCCAAGAGTAAAAAGGCTATAAACAAACCGGTTGGCTGACTTCGCATTATCACCGCTAAGCTAAAGGTGGTTAATGTTGGGCATAATGACGTTAAGAAGTTTAATTTAGCTACCTGTCATTTTCACGACACAGAGAAGATCCAGACATTTACCAGTAGGGTTTTTAATGACGTACTTTATTTCTAAAAACAAAACATTAATATCGCGGACTCTCTCAATGGCTGAAAGGGATGACTTTCTACCTTGCTCTTGAAAAGATACGTTTTTTTCCTTAGAAACTAACTGGATAGGTTTTGGGAAATCTGGAAAACCTTTTACGACTTCCTGGAGCTTAATGGTCTACAACATGATTGGGTGAATGAAGACACTTGAATATTATTTGGACTGCGTTTCTATTTTATTTTCTGTTTTGTTTGTTTTGCTGATAGTATGTCAAGTCTGTCTTGTTTATTAAAGGTGGGGTAGGTAATTTTGGAGAAACCGGCTCGAGTGCGCTAGAATTTGAAAATACGAACGCGCACATGACCAATGAGGGCACGAGATAAGTTTGTGCACAGATGGAAGGCTGACAGGCAGGTAGGCCATCCAGTTATTTTAGCCGGGCCGGCTCAGATGATTGGTCGTGCTTTTTACAGTACTAGGGCTTCCACAGATGACATTTTTTTTATAGATTTTTTGTCAAAGCACTTAAGATATTCATTGCTATCGGGATGTTAAGAGCATTCCATGGAATATAACAACAAGTGTATCTCGAGCCGGTTTCTCAAACTTACCTACCCCACCTTTAAGTGTCATTTCTATGCATAAAAAGAGACGGTTAATATCTCTTCAGCTTCAGTAACCCCAGACCTGATTTCAGACATCTAATCAAAACCCAGAACAGAAAATGTGAAAATACTAACATGTCCTGCATATAGGACTCATTCCTGCACCACTCCATTATTACTCCCACACAGGGGAAGCCTAATAGAGTGTGCACAGGCAGTGGCTTCACACAATGGGAGACCTCCCTGCTGCACAATGGTTGTTACTGTTAGCACTGCTGGGGAGGAACAATGCATTGTTGTTGACCCCCTTGGTGAGATGGTAGTGTTTACACATCGAAGGGGGGTGGGGGGCTGTGTTAATACAGGAACGTCGTAAATGTTGTCCTTTGCCAGTGTGTTTATCCGGCGCTCGATTGCTTGGCAACCACAGGGGCATTGTGGGGCATTTTGTTGCCTGAAAATCAATAGAGTGGTGGGTGAGGCTGATGGAGGGGGAAACACACAAATGAACACAGTGTCACACATTCAGAAAAGTAGACACAGGCTCGACCCACTGAACTAACTAAAATGGTGGATTGAGCTCCCCATTGAAATCAGGACAGCAGAAAGCTTACACATCTTCCGGCGCAGACTGAAAACTCATCTCTTTCGACTCCAATTCGAGCGATACAATTACTAACAAAGCACTTATATACAAATAAAGGACTGGCTTATCTAAAGCTAGTTGAGTAGCACTTGAAATGTTTTGGCTCTATGAAACCTGATGTACTTATATGATTCTGTTTTCTTCAAGTTTGTATCTTCTTGGTCGAATGCACTTATTGTAAGTCGCTTTGGATAAAAGCGTCAGCTAAATGCAATGTAATGTAATGTGACCATACTGACAATAACACGGCCCAATATTTAAAGCACCTTCATGCAACCAAAAAGCATATTTTCCATTGGAAAGACGCAGTGTAATTTGAACAGGACGTGAATTAGATTTAGGAACATGATGTTTTCAGTAAAAGGGAGAAATCATTGAAGCACTTTAATAGTGTTGTACAATTTGGAAAGACATTGCGTTGTCCTAGTCAGTATCTCTGTTAACTAGAGTGAGAAGGATATGGGTAATACAAAATGACTTTAGCATACATAAGAGACAATATTAAATACTATCACGACGTCTTTGATGGCAACCTCGGTTGGTCAGTCCATCACTTTATCCGTACTTAATATCTGAGCATCTCGTAAAGGCTTTTGTTGGAGTGTTGTTTTGTAAAGATATTCATGATTCCCAGACGAAGTACCACTAAGACGTGAAACGTATCTTTTAGTCAACAACTATAAAATGGTTTGTTAGGAAATGTAAACATTCAAATTCCCTTCCGGATGAATTGTAAATACTTTCTTGATCATTTGACTGTTTATGTAGTTAAATACATCAGCATATAATCCTATATCTGCAAAACTAATGAGATCAGCCATAATCCTTGACTTCATTTTGTGTTCTTAGCTCAAAGGTACATGCTAATATGAAGCTTTACGTTCGTTAGTACCGCTGTGTACATGTAATGCCTAACAGAGATGCAAGCGTGGCTGTTTTGTGAGGCTTTTCTAGGTATTAACAGCACTCTGTTCTTACAGTATAGTAGCTGTGAGTGAACACTAGCATATTCAAAGTGCTAAAGTGACAGGAGGCGCTGCTTCATTCATGACGTTTGAGGGTGCACAATCCATCTCTCTGGGCTTATAGTATGATAGATGGGGTCACAGCTAATGTTTTTTCGCAGTTTCAATTACACTATTCTTGCCTTTTATACAAAGATAATTTCTTTAATTCGCTTGTTTTTTTGCTGAACAACAGACCAAACCCCAAATATTCAATTTACAGCGATTAGAAAAATAGAAAGCTGGGAACAAAGTATGTTTAATGAATGACTTTAAAGTAAAAAGTAACTAATGTTTTTGCAGTACTGACAAAAATACTTAGAAGCAAGATCTGGTTTTTCCCTATTGCGACATCCTCCATGGCAGTGTTTTATAATACGGTGATGGTTGCACACTAAAACGTTTTGATGATCTGCTGTACTCAGCGCCAAGCAGCCAAATCTGCTGATAGTGATGTTTTTATTGGCAGGGCACTAGAACATGTGACCTGCCAGGAAAATGGGAGATGAACAGAAAACGCATAATCATTCTGAGCCATTAACCACTGTCATTATTTAATTTTTCCCCGCATTCACACGTTTGCTAAGAGAGGAAATTGCAGAATCCAATTAAAATGTCATTTACACTTCAGATGTCACATAGGAAGGACATATACGACCTGTATTGTCAGATGTGTTTGTGAACGAGTAGGTGAGCGTACAGTACATCAGTGTGTACACATGCCCCCTGCTGAGCTGATTAAAAGCCTCATGTGCAGAGGGGAGGCTTCCATCATAATTAGCATGTCTGCAGCTGCACAGAACACTGAATAAACCCGGTCCTGCTAATGGGAAGCCCTGAAATCCAATTTTCCTGTCAATCTATCCGGCTGCACAGCGTACCGTGCAGTTCCTCTCCAAGCTGGAGTGCTCGTGCGTTCGTATCTCCATGTTTCCTCATCAGCCCGCCCTGATTGCTCCCCTCCAGATGAAACCACAGATCTGGTTAGTGTGACTAATGTACGGCAGGATTATGCCAGATGGGAACTGTTAGACTACCATACCGGAGGCTTAAAATGATCCTATTTAGAGGAAAATGATTGTACAGAAATCATAACTAGGAGAATAATTGGGCGTAAATGAGGTACTTTCAGTGAGAACTACTTTTTGACACACCCACAACTGTACTACCAATATACTGTCTGTAGCTATAAGGGGGCGACAGTAGATTATTAAGATATTGAAGTGACTGTTATTTTGTATATATTGATTGTTGTGCTTTTATGTATGTGTTAATGTGTGCATATGTATACATATGTCTTTGATTGTGTATATATAAATAGGTATATACATATTTTTATATATATTTGCATTTTTGTATTGGGGATTGTGGGAAACGGTATTTCGATCTCTGTCTGTACACACAAACTGAAAGATTGACAATACATTTGGCTTTGACTGACTTTGACTTGACTAGATCATGGACTTGGCTTGGGAACCAAATGGTCACAGGTTCTAAACCAAGTATGGATTAAAGAAAACAAAAACATTTAGGCCCAATCCCAAACCACGCCCTACACACTCCCCCTCCGTGACGGAGTGAACTCGGTGGAGTGACACTCGCAGCTCAACGAGGCTCCATCCTGTCAGATGGAGGGAGTAAATACAGCGGCAAGCTTTGGGACGGCCTCCCCTCTCTCCGGCAGAAACAGGAAATGCCGTAACTGTATGTAACAACGGTTTCAGATCAGCATCTCTTAGACAAAACATTAAAATGAATAACTAAAATAAAACTCCAAACATCTTTAATTGTGTCACTTTTTTGTAAAGCTCTTTTAGTTTTAAACCTGATGTTTATAAGCTTCTTAGTTTTTGCAAAAGTCTGTAAATATACACAACTTTATAATAAAATGCACACATTTACCTTTTTCTAGACTAAACACAGGTATGATCCTAAGTTAAAAACATATGAGGTTATCATGAGGTTGTTAACATCGCAGTTTATCAGTGGATGTTTGCTGGAACTACTTGTAAACAGCTTGTTTCCAGACGGACACACACAGCGTGACTCCGGTCAGGTAGAGACCGGTCTCAAGTCAGCACCGCTGCAGACTCGCTGTTTGAGGGCTTGATAGCCCACTCCCCCTCCACACCGCTCCACACTCGTTGCTTTGGAACAGCACTTAATGTGGCGGACCCTGACGGAGGGGTAGTGTGTAGGGTGTAGGGGGTGGTTTGGGATTGGGCCTTAGTGTGTAGTTTTTTTTAGGGTAAATTGTATTTTTGCTGAGTGAAAGTGGTTTTAAAACACATAAAACAATATAGCGTATCATGGTACTTTTATTGGTTCACATTGTAAAGAGGGTTATTGTACAACTGGGGTATTTATTGTATATCTGGTATCTGTATCTGTATATATTGCAGATATAGGCTAGAATCACTTTCATCATCATTTCTGCCACAAAATCTGCTTAAATATCCCCGACAGGAAGAAGATTGTTTACCATGCTAAACAGCTCTGCTTTATCTGATATTGCTCCATAACAGAACAGAGTGCCAAGAGGAACCAGCATGCATCTGAATAAACATGAGCCAACCAGGATATTGGCAAGTAAATCTATCGCTGTGCAGAAATACCACCGGGCTTCATTCATCTGCGAAATGGACGCCTCTCTTAATATTCAGCTAAATTAATCGGCTCAGTAGATCCAGTAAGCACAGGGTCGTTGACACATCAATGCATCTGTGCAACGTATCTGCAGATGGTGCATCGGACTGGATCACATTTAATCAAGGCGAGATTAGCCTCTTAAACGCAGAGATCAATGTTATTCCTCTTTCCCCGAGAGCTTGTAAAGACTGTGCTGCGTGGGAGGCGGAAATAGAAACACATTAGCCATCAAAGTTCAACCAATCTTCATAGTAATAGTAGGGAACTACGGCACACAGTACTATGATCATCAGCATTTGCACATGAATAGAAGGGGCTGGCTGTTTTATAATGCAGGGAAGGCTTTCTGTATCTCAATTACGCCGCTCTGGGGAAGAGGCAAGGCATCAGGAGAGCTCTGTGAACTGCAGGAGGAAGTGATCCTGCATGAAGCTGAGGTGCATGTCTGCACAAAATACAATAATGCCCAAGAGCGTAACACTGTGCGTGGAAGGTGACATAACAAAGGGGGCCAAGGAAAGCCATGAGTCTCTGCACATTGAATAACATCACATGGGAAAGCCATTAGAGGAGACCTTGGGCTATCTCTGGATGAAAAGGCACAGTAAACAGTGAAGCTGTTACCATAAATAAGAGCTTCTAATGGTAAACATGGACAACACTGTAGAAAAAGTTAAATGTTTTAAAATAAAACGTACATTTCTTAGGTAACACAACTCACATAGAGTGGCGAAGTCCCGCCCATCTACTTCCGCCCCATGGGACCTTATTTCTGAAAAAGTATGCATTGAAGTCAATGGAGAGAGAAAGATTATCTTTCGATCCCGTTTGAATTGTGCCACGAATTACACATGTGATGTTTGTCGATCTTAAATAATAATTTCCATGTAAAAAAAGTCACAGTTTGTCGTAAAACTGTTGAAATATAAGACTATGAAAAATACACAACTAGAAAGACTACAAATCCCAGAATCCCGGTCCCGCATGCTGGCTCTTACGAACCGACTAACTCCCCTTGTGTGTATGCACAGCTCTCAACATGCCCAGACTTGGAGTGATTTTCACCTCTTTTAATACTTTCCGCCTCATTCTGAAAGAAAGAAGTGAAATGTGCCAACGTGACGGCCGTCTTGGTGTGTGGTGCGAGACGGGAGATGTAGTTCATTGAGCGGTTTCACACAAAACAATGTGTTACTTCCTTTATATATACAGTCTATGGTTACTTCACAGTTTTACGACACATTTTAATTTTTTTGACTTGCAAAATTATCTTTTAAATTGACAAACATCATATGTGTAATTCGTGGCACAATTCAAACGGGATCGAACGATAATCTTTCTCTCTCCATTGACTTCAATACATATTTTTTTCCGAAATAAGGTCCCATGGAGCTCCCCCGGAAAGGGAGGGACTTCGCCTCTCTATTGCTTAGTTAGAGGTTGTTACACTGCTTGAATTGTTTCGCACAACATGCTTGTCAAAAATGCGATATAAAACTCACAATAACCCTTTTGTTTGCAGCAGAAAATACTTCCAATCTCTAGACCCTGGATTTGTGTAAAGAAAACAATACAGAGAATATTTAACTGGAAAAAAAGGGGATAAAGGGAGATGACCTTTCCTATAACATCCTCTGGTAACATTTCTATTTCAGCACTTCATGGGGGAGACAGACAGAGGGGAGGAGGGGGAGGATGCTCAGACCAGAAGATTAATCCATATTTTACCAACCAAACAGCTAAAGGCGAGGCAGACACAGAGAGAGTGAGCTCAGCCTCTCCAGCAGACACTTCCTCTGGGAGGCGGCTGATCAACTAACCAACCTCTCTGCGAGACACGCCGATTCAGCAGCTCTCAGGATTATCCCTCTCACTGGTAAAAATAACACACACACACACACACACACACACACACACACACACACACACACTGTCAGGTAGAGCAACAGCAAGGCTTTCAAGCTCATTAGCATTCTGCATCTGGCTTGAAAACACACACACACACACACACACACACACACACACACACACACA